>QXTE01000331.1:212252-255033 GCA_003942145.1 Platysternon megacephalum | reverse complement strand
GGGCTCCGGGCTGGTGGCTGGGGCCGAGGGGTTCAGAGTGTGGGAGGAGGCTCCAGGGTGCGGCAGGGGGTTGGGGTATGGGAGGGGATGCGGTCTCCAGGAGGGAGTTTGGATGCAGGAAGGGGCTCAGGATGGGGGTGTGGGAGGGATTCCAGGCTCCAGGAGGGAACTGGGATGTGGGAGGGGCTCAGTGCTGGGGCTCAGTGCTGCCTTTTTGCGAACAGGGGTTGCTAACAGGGAGTTCGCAAGGATTGTTTGATTGCTTGTTTGATCAGTTTGCTTTGGGAGTGCTTTGTTCCAGCTGGGCCTGACTGTTATAAAAAGACAGTCAGCTGCGAACCAGCTGAGCAGCGAACAGCAGAGAGGCAAACAGAAGGAGTTTGCCTGGAGAGAGCCCCTAGAAGGAAGAGACCATGGATGCTGAGCAAACAGCTGTTGTGACCTGCACAGGATGCGCCATGTTCGTCTTCCTTCCACAGGATAGAAGTGACTATACCTGTACAAAGTGCAAGCTGATCTCCATCTTGGAAGAGAAGATTCAAGGTCTGGAGAAACGGATATCAACCCTGCGTTCCATAAAAGAAAATGAGGATTTCCTGGATAGACATCAGGATCAGCTTCAGCGGGCACTATGTTCTGAAGATTCAGAGCAGGCTACGCAGCGGGGACAGAAGGCCAGCGAGGATAACTGGCGGCATGTGACTTCCAGAAGAGGAAAGGGTACCAGAAACATCCATGTACCAGAAACACAGATACAGGTGAGNCCCCCGCCCCAGCCCTGAGCCCCCTCCTGCACTCCAAACCCCTCATCCCTAGCTCCACCCCAGTGCTTGCATTGAAGCCAACTTGTCACATTTTCCTGCTGCTGCATTCTCAGACCTAGGCACCCAGGTTCCAGTTCGGGAGAGCTTGTAAGCACAGGCTTAACTTTAAGCAGATGAGCAGTCACATACTTAAAAAAAAGCACATGACTAAGTGTTTCTTTGGACTGGGGCCATGTGCTTTTCACTTGCAGGACTGAGTTGAACATCAACGTATTGAACCTTTCAATAAATGATCATTCTGATGTGTCTTTCCAATTTGTCATGACATTTATCTGGACATTCTCTGTTATAAAAATACGTACCAATCTATATTACTTGGGTGACTGTGCCTCTGGACATATGAGCTTACTGCCCAGGGGAAAAAAAAAAGTGTTTAGGCTAGATCCACAAAGAGACTTAGGTGTCTAATTGGCATTTTAGGCACCTAAATCCAACACTGAGATCCTCAAAACCCACACTCATCTGCCACCTAACCCCGTAGGAGCCCAAATTCTCTAGCCACCTACGTTTCTGCCGGTAAAGTCCCCTAGGTGCCTAAATTTCTGCCATTGGGCATGCACACTGTCATATAAGTCCTGACAATGCCAAACTGTTCGGGACCTAAGCCTTGGTGGGATCCTCAAACTAGGTGTTCCCCCATCTATCTCATCAGACTAGCTTAGGTGGTGCAGTGTGCTGGTTTGTGAGAGTCCCATTCTTAGGCACCGAACTGTCCCCATGCATTGTATAGAGAGCCTGGCCACTTAACTCAGGGGTGAGGGTCCCACTAGGGTTATAGAGTTGCAACCTTGAGCCTACGTGCCCTTTAAGGAGCTAGCCCTTTGTATTTCAGTTCGAGCTGGCCAAATAATGAAACGCCAGATACTAGAATATATTCCTGGGCAAAGGAACTGACTTCACTCCGCTGCTGCTTGCAGCATCACAGTAGTTGTTATTTGTGAGTATTTGAACAATCAGATTAATGTGTTGGGGAATCCTGAAAGTTTCATGATATTTCATGAAAGTTTCAGTGGTTCACAGTCATGCCGGAAGGGCATAACAAATGGGGTCCCGCAGGGATCGGTTCTGGGTCCAGTTCTGTTCAATATCTTCATCAATGATTTAGAAAATGGCATGGAGAGTACACTTATAAAGTTTGTGGACGATACCAAGCTGGGAGGGTTTGCAAGTGCTTTGGCAGATAGGATTAAAATTCAAAATGATCTGGACAAACTGGAGAAATGGTCTGAAGTAAATAGGATGAAATTCAATAAGGACAAATGCAAAGTACTCCACTTAGGAAGGAACAATCAGTTGCACACATACAAAATGGGAAATGACTGCCTAGGAAGGAGTACTGCGGAAAGGGATCTGGGGGTCATAGTGGATCACAAGCTAAATATGAGTCAACAGTGTAACACTGTTGCAAAAAAAGCAAACATCATTCTGGGATGTATTAGCAGGAATATTGTAAGCACGACACGAGAAGTAATTCTTCCGCTCTACTCCGCGCTGATTAGGCCTCAACTGGAGTACTGTGTCCAGTTCTGGGTGCCACATTTCAGGAAAAATGCAGACAAATTGGAGAAAGTCCAGAGAAGAGCAACAAAAATGATTAAAGGTCTAGAAAACATGACCTATGAGGGAAGATTGAAAAAAATGGGTTTGTTTAGTCTGGAGAAGAAAAGACTGAGAGGGGACATGATAACAGTTTTCAAGTACATAAAAGGTTGTTACAAGAAGGAGGGAGAAAAATTGTTCTTCTTAACCTCTGAGGATAGGACAAGAAGCAGTGGGCTTCAATTGCAGCAAGGGAGGTTTAGGTTGGACATTAGGAAAAACTTCCTAACTGTCAGGGTGGTTACCCACTGGAATAAATTGCCTGGGGAGGTTGTGGAATCTCCATCACTGGGGATTTTTAAGAGCAGGTTGGACAAACACCTGTCAGGGATGGTCTAGATCAGTGGTTCTCAAAGCCGGTCCACCGTTTGTTCAGGGAAAGCCCCTGGCGGGCCGGGCCGGTTTGTTTACCTGCCGCGTCCGCAGGTTCAGCCGATCGCGGCTCCCACTGACCGTGGTTCGCCGCTCCAGGCCAATGGGGGCTGCAGGAAGGGCGGCCAGCACGTCCCTCGGCCCGCACAAAAAAAAAAAAAGAATGGCCGGAATGCTGCCCCTAGAATTGTGCCGCCCCAAGCACGTGCTTGCTTTGCTGGTGCCTAGAGCCGGTCCTGATTTTAAAGAATGTTAAAATGTATCTAGCCCCCACCCCTCACATTCGCTCACAAAACTACCCTGTTAGCTGCTCCTGTTCGCTAGCTCCTCTGGTCACTTAGGAGCGGGCTTTTTAAAGCCCTGGTCTTCCTGAGTAGCCCCCTCTCCCCCCGGTTATGGGTTGATGGGTGATAAAGGTCTTGGGGATCAAAGCCTCATTAAGAAGCTCTCAGCCTTGCCTAGCAGGCCACTAGGCTCAGCACATGGTCCCCCAAACAAACAGACCACACAGTATATTTCAGTCAAACAGCAAGCACACCACAAACACAAACACACACACTACAGATGACAAACTTACCCCAAGGGTCACGTAATCGCTTTTCCTTCACCTGGAGAACTCCCTCACAAAACTCCCCTGTTAGCTGCTCTTGTTCGCAGTTACTAAAGAGAGGGATTAACAAATGTGCTGTCTTTATTATCCCCTTTAGATCTGCAGCACGTAGCTCGGCTCTTCTCTGTCTGAAACCCACCAAACAGCACACTGCAAATGATATCACTTTGGAGCAAGGGTTTCATTCTGATTCACTGGGAAATCCCCATGTCCCGCTTCCTCTTCTCCTTAACACCAGTCTGTTAACAGAACTAGCCCTGAGGAACTGATGCAGGTCTGACCAGTCTCCAGAAAGAATGGACATGAAATTGGTGACTCCAACTTTGTAAAATGTATCACTATAGAACACTTAGGCTTTGCAAGGTAAATGGCTGAAGATGTAAAGATACATCCTCTTAGACTGAAGTTCTGGGAGGCTTGTGCCCAGCAAAGGCTGTTCTTCGTGTCCTCTAGACAAATACCAGAAGTAGCAATGCGGAACTTTCCTTCCTGAGTATCTTCAATGCTGACACATCAGTAAACAACCCGGCCCAGTGCTCTGAACGCTGGCAGCCATTTCCTCTGCACTACTGACTTAGAGCATTACCAGCCAGCCAAATAGATGTAATATCAGAACTAGAACACATAGCCTTCAGCTTAACAACTCAAAGATAACACACCTCTAAGCTGTAGGCAAGCTCAGCCAGAAGAGGAATTCGTGCATGTGAGCAGCCCTAGCATATTCCACCCAGCAGAGGGCAGTGGTACCTATGTATCAGATGTTCTGTGGGCATTAAGATGTATACATGTAGTTCACATGGTGAGACAAAGGAGACTCCACATGGCAAATCTGCTCTTGACTGTGCAGCCAGCCACATTCCCCCCAAATATCAACACATATTTTGGAAGAGTGTTGCTGAACGCTGTAGAGCCAAGTCAGCATGTTAAAGATCCCGTGGGGAAAAGTAGGCTTGCAAAGTAACCAACTGCAATTGTTGCTGGGGACTGAGTCCTGGATTTGCAAATGTGACACAGCCTCCTTGCTATTGCGCCATGTGTGTTTACTGTAAACCAATGGGATATTACGCAACCAGTGAGACAGATGGAGATTTCGTCATGAGACATAGCCGGATTTCTATTAGAACAGCGCGTCAGCATGATAAACATCATTCCAGAAGTAACTTGGAGCAGCTCCTTTTCTCCCTCATTGTCAATAAGTCTTTGGAGATTTTTTGGGCAATGATTGATGATAATTTCTTGCTGTTCAGGACTTAAAATACAAGGGAGACCTCAGAGTGCCTTATAAATCAGAAAACAGGATGGTCTTTACACCCTCATTATTATTCTACAAGAGCAAAGACAAGGAGCCATAAAAGTGTCTTCAGTACTAAGCTGTTTCAGCCAGATTTGGTGCCAGGTGAAAAATATCTTTAATATTTAATAATAATAATAATAATAATAATAATAATAAAAGTCTTCAGAGACTGTATAATTTAAATAGGATAGATAAGTAGGGGTAGACGTAACACATTGAACTCAATATCAAAGATATTACAAGAGCACCAAGTTTGCCTTTCATCCCCTAAAATATGGATGGAATGAAAAGAAAAGTGAGCAAAAGACAGAAGCCCCTTTTAAACACTGAGATGAGATTGAATAGTATTGTCAGCATAAAACAGACATAATTCATAGATTTGTAGATTTCAAAACCAGAAGGGATCACTGTGATCATCTAGTCTGACCTCCTCTGACAGGGCAGAGACCTGCCCCACAATAATTCCCAGAGCAGATCTTTTGGAAAAATATCCAACCTGGATTTCAAAATTGTCAGTGATGGAGAATCCACCACAACCCTTCATAAATTGTTACTTACTCTCACTGTTAAAAATGTACACCTTATTTCCAGCCTGAATGTTTCTAGCTTCAACTTCCAGCCATTGGATCATATACTTTTCTCTGCTAGCCTGAAGAACCCATTATTAAATATTTTTACCCCATGTAGATACTTATAGACAGTAATCAAGTCACCCCTTAAGCTTCTCTTTCTTAAGCTAGATCAGGGGTCAGCAACCTTTCAGAAGTGGTGTGCCTAGTCTTCATTTATTCACTCTAATTTAAGGCTTCGCGTGCCAGTAATAGATTTTAATGTTTTTAGAAGGTCTCTTTCTATAAGTCATTAGTTCCCTGAGGGAGTCAAAGTCTGCTTCTCTGAAGTCCAGGGTCTGTATTCTGCTGCTCTCCTTTCTTCCTTGTGTCAGGATCCTGAACTCTACCATCTCATGGTCACTATCTCCCAGGTTCCCATTCACTTTTGCTTCCCCTACTAATTCTTCCCGGTTTGAGCAGCAGTTCAAGAAGAGCTCTGCTCCTAGTTGGTTCTTCCAGCACTTGCACCAGGAAATTGTCCCCTACACTTTCCAAAAACTTCCTGGATTGTCTGTGCACCGCTGTATTGGTCTCCCAGCAGATATCCGGGTGATTGAAGTCTCCCATGAGAACCAGGGCCTGTGATCTCGTAACTTCTGCTAGTTGCCGGAAGAAAACCTCGTTCACCTCATTCCCCTGGTCTGGTGGGACTCCCACCATGACATCACCCTGGTTGCTCACACTTCTAAACTTAATCCAGAGACTCTCAGGTTTTTCTGCAGTTTCATACCGGAGCTCTGAGCAGTCATACTCCTCTCTTACATACAATGCAACTCCTCCACCTTTTCTGCCTTGCCTGTCCTTCCTGAACAGTTTATATACATCCATGACAGTGCTCCAGTCATGTGAGTTATCCCACCAAGTCTCTGTTATTCCAATGACATCATAGTTCCTTGACTGTGCCAGGACTTCAGTTCTCCCTGCTTGTTTCCCAGGCTTCTTGCATTTGTGTATAGGCACTTAAGAGAACTCGCTGATCGTCCTGCTTTCTCAGTATGAGGCAGGAGTCCTCCCCTCTTGCGCTCTCCTGCTCGTGCTTCCTCCCGGTATCCCACTTCCCCACTTACCTCAGGGCTTTGGTCTCCTTCCCCCGGTCAACCTAGTTTAAAGCCCTCCTCACTAGGTTAGCCAGCCTGCTTGCGAAGATGCTCTTCCGTCTCTTTGTTAGGTGGAGCCCGTCTCTGCCTAGCACTCCTCCTTCTTGGAACATCAGCAGCCATGCCAAGTGTTATGAGTCAGTGCGAGTCAGCCATATCTGTGTACTTCTCCTCCTGCTCCATCCTAAGCTCTGTCAGGTCAGAAAACATCGCCGAAACATCCACCAGCATCTCACAGAAGCTCTGCCTGTTTCCTGACGCAGGAGTGAAAGCGCAAGCAAGAAAAGTTCTCCAAAAGGCGCCTCCTCCTCCATGTTGCTGGCTCTGGTAGCTGGGAGCACACAGACCAAAATCACTCCTCGGCAGGCTGCATTGATGGGCTGTTCAAACTTCCTGCAAACGTGCAGGCTGGACAGCTAAGTTTCCCCACAGTGCACCAGGGTCAAAGGGCTGGAGTGGCTACATTTTGGGAGGGCACCAGGGAGTCTGGGATATTGTTGGTTTGACTCAGGTCTGCATGCTGCAGTGTGGATGCCGGAGCCCCAGGTTAGAAAAACCTTAACGTAGTTTTAACAATCAGTGTAGCCACTCACGCCCTGGGTTCTCTAACTCAGGATCAGCTGACCCTAGTTCCACTAACTCTGGGCTTACACTGCAGTGTAGACATACCCTTAAGGAACTTGGCTTGCTTAGCCTAACCAAAAGAAGGCTGAGTGGAGCTATGATCGCTCTCTATAAATACATCAGAGGGATTAATACCAGGGAGGGAGAGGAGTTATTTAAGTTAAGTGCCAATGTGGACACAAGACCAAATAGCTATAAACTGACCATCAACAAGATTAGGCTTGAAATTAGACGGAGGTTTCTAACCATCAGAGGAGTGAAGTTCTGGAGCAGCCTCCCAAGGGAAGCAGTGGAGGCAAAAAATCTAACTGGCTTCAAGACTGATCTTGATAGGTTTATGGAGGGGATGGTATGCTGGGACTGCCTACAACGGCATGTAGCCAATCTGCGACCGCTAACAGCAAATATATCCAACAGCCAGAAACGGGACACTAATTGGGGATGGCTCTGAGTTATTACAGAGAATTCTTTCCCAGGTATCTGCCTGGCAGGTTTTGCTTACATGCTCAGGGTCTAAATGATCACCATATTTGGGGTTGAGAAGGAATTTTCCCCAGGTCAGATTGGCAGAGACCTTGGGAGTTTTTTGCTTTCCTCTGCAGCATGGGGCACGGGTCACTTTCTGGCTTGAACTAGAGTAAATGGTGGATTCTCTGTAATTTGAAGTATTTAAACCATGATTTGAGGACTTCAGTAACTCAGCCAGAGATTCGGGGTCTGTTACAGGAGTGGATGGGTGAGGTTCTGTGGCCTGCGATGTGCAGACTAGATGGTCATGATGGTCCTTTCTAGCCATAAGTTCTGAGTCAGGTGCAGGGGTGAGGTCAGGTCAATGCTGAGGGTGGGGATCAGGTCTGTAGAAGGTGGAGTATGTTTAGATAAATGAGAATGGGCAAAGGATTGGACATCTTTTCTGAGCTGGCACCATCTCGACACCACTCTACCTTTAACTGCTGCTTTCGCCTCCAGGACCCTGGGCTCTGATGCGGGAAAGAGGAATGGAACCTCCTTGCAAATACCTCCCTTCCCAGTCTGAGCTCCTAAGGGAGCATTCTCCTTCCCGTCTTAGCAATACCCCTACATCAGTCTCCACGCCTGGTCCATGCCCTTCCTCTCTCCCTCTCATGCCTTAATGCTAACAAGTGCCTTGGAGCCAAAGCTTCCTAACCAACTGTCCTCTGCTTCCTCACAGACCCTGCTTTGCGCATCTCACTCTAGGCCAGAAAAGCACAAAAGCTGAACCTAACAGCGCCTCGGCAGTCTTCTCTGTCTCCTCTTCAGGGATGCATCTTCAAATGTCTCTGTGACAATGGGTATGTCTACATTGCAATAAAACACCCATGGCTGGCCCACATCCCCTGACTTGTGCTTGTGGGGCCATAAAATTGCAGTGTAGACGTTTGGGCTCTGGTTGGGGTCCTAGTTTTGGCATCCTCCCCCCCCACCCCCCTTTAGCCTGAATGTCTACACTGCAGTTTTATAGCCCCGCCCCCGAGCCTCCCAGAGCCCAAGTCAGCTGACACAGGCCACCCGCAGGTATTTTATGGTCGTGTAGACATACCCTCAATGCCATAGCTTAGCCCATTATTAGCACAGAATCATTGGGACAATTTGCCCAGGGCTGCGGTGGATTCTCCATCACGGGCAACGGTTAAGACAAGAGGGGATGTTTTTCTAAAAGATCTGCTGTAGTTCAAATCGGAATTATTTCAGGTAAACTCTATGGGCTGTGATATGCAGGAGCTCGCACTAGATGATCAGAGTTTTCTCTTCTGGATTTAGACTCCATGAACGTAATGGCTCAGTTAGCAGCTGTAGAAGGATTTGTCTGCACGGGAAAGCTATTGCAAAATAAGCTATTCTGCACTAGCTCCTCATATGTACACTCTTATTCCATGCTAGAGTGTCTTTGTGCAGTTTAACTTAATCCAAAAGTAGACTAGTATAGAATAAGAGTGTCCATCCAGGGAGCTATTTTGGAATAGCTATTCTGGCCTATTTCCCCACATAGATAAACCCCAACTGTTTGATTTGCTTGGACGTATAGGTACTATGTACTAATCACTGCTTATTAAAGAAATCTACTGGGTCTTTTTATTAAGTGACAAAAATACACAGAGCAAGTTTGCTAAAATATTAAACACTTAGCAAGGGAAGTGACATGCATAATTTGTTATGTTTACACAACAGGCTTAGGGAAAAACAAATTACATAAAATATAAAGTTTTACTGTAAGTCATTTCACTCCATCGCCATGAATAATTCAATTCTCTTTACAACATTACATTATCGCTAGTATAGACTTTCTCTAAGAAAACTGACAGGATACAATGAGAAATTAATGTTTACAGCTTTGTGTATGCAAAAAGAAATCTTGTTAAGTATACATAAGATAGGAAGCTGAATAAATAATTAAACAATATATGTTAAAAACAACACAAAAATTTATCATGGAGAAGCAGTCATGGCTCCATAGCTGAGGTTAAGTTAAGTTTTGCACTTCAAGCTGGGATTCAAGCTGTTTGCTATATATGAAGAATACTGTTAAAGATCAGGCCACGGGGAAGTGTTTCCTAATGGTCAGGGAGGATGGCTGGCCTAGTGGTTGGAGCAGAGGTGGCCAGGCCTGATGGCCACAGCCCAAATCAGGAGCCAAGTTACCAAGTCCAGGGAGCGAGCCAGAGCTGAGAACCAGGAATCAGGAGCCAAGGGTCAGAGCCAGAATCATCAGGTGAAGCAGAGCATGAGCGGAAACCAGGAACTGGGAGCCAAGGGGAGGAAACCGGCGGTGGCAGCCAAGAACAAGGACCAGGAGGCAGAAGCAGGGGTTAGAAGTGAGGGTCAGGAGCAAGGATGGAGCTGAGAGTAGGAACAGGAAGCAGGACCAGAAACACAGCTGTAGGCAAGGAAACTATTGAGCAGCCAGGGACCCAGGCCTCCTCCAGAGTTTAAGAATGTGCCCACTGGAGTCTTCAGTCAATCAGGAGGTCAGGTTCATTAGTTGAATCAGCCGAGGGCAATGAGCTGGGTCTGGGTTCAGCTGTGGGTCCCTGACACACACTGTATCCTCTCCAAAATTGCAACACTTATTTGCTGCATACTGAATTAATTTCCTGGGAGTTTTCAAGTAAATCCAGTATTTAATGTATGAGTTCAAATTAATTTAAAAATGGATCCTTTAAGAAACTGAGCCCCCTGTGCTACAGCCAGTTTTGTCCCAGGTGGTCTCAGCTCAGACATTGTGTTTACACAAACACTGGCTGAGATGAGCCTTGAGTAGATCTGATGCAATGGGTAATTTTTTAAAATAGTTTTTTTAAGTTTACTTGTATCTCTCTCTGTTGTTCTTTATAACTGAAAGTTTCTCTGTCAGCAGAGGCTGAAGAATAACGCTGTTCTTCAGAGAAATTCACAAAGAATTGCCCTATTTTAAATGGCTTCCATCTTCTAGTGTTCTCTATGGGAGGACGGGCATAGGCTGTGCTCAGCAGAGATGGCCACTGCCTCCATTGACCTGTGTCTCAGTTCTCCTCTCCGTCTCCATCTTACATGAGGGCAGCTTGGCTCAGTCCTATTGAGAACAATGGGAACCACTGAGGAAGTGGCCAGTTGCTATGTGTAATCTGTAGCCTCAGTCCTATTGAGAGCAATGGGAGATGGTAGCTATTTTGAAAGTGGCCAATTCTTGGTAAAGGTTTCTGAAATGATCTGTCATTCGGGAAGAGTCAAAACAGTTGTTCCTCAGCTGAAACCGAACAGCTTCATGGTGTCAGAGAAAAACGATTAATAAATGGAAACATGCCTTTAACAGTGTTTCCTTAAAAGAGAAAATTCTTAAAGCAGTAGCAACCTCATCATATGGAATTGATGTCCAATTCTGGTGTCTGCACTATTAAAAAAAGATCTTGAAAAATAAGAGAGAGGTTNCTATTTTAAATGGCTTCCATCTTCTAGTGTTCTCTATGGGAGGGCGGGCATAGGCTGTGCTCAGCAGAGATGGCCACTGCCTCCATTGACCTGTGTCTCAGTTCTCCTCTCCGTCTCCATCTTACATGAGGGCAGCTTGGCTCAGTCCTATTGAGAACAATGGGAACCACTGAGGAAGTGGCCAGTTGCTATGTGTAATCTGTAGCCTCAGTCCTATTGAGAGCAATGGGAGATGGTAGCTATTTTGAAAGTGGGCAATTCTTGGTAAAGGTTTCTGAAATGATCTGTCATTCGGGAAGAGTCAAAACAGTTGTTCCTCAGCTGAAACCAAACAGCTTCATGGTGTCAGAGAAAAACGATTAATAAATGGAAACATGCCTTTAACAGTGTTTCCTAAAAAGAGAAAATTCTTAAAGCAGTAGCAACCTCGTCATATGGAATTGATGTCCAATTCTGGTGTCTGCACTATTAAAAAAAGATCTTGAAAAATAAGAGAGAGGTTAGAGAAGAGCTACAAGAATGATTTGAGGTCTGGAAAACCTGCCTTACAGTGAGAGACTCAAGGAGCTCAGTCTATTTATCACCAAGGGCAAGTCATGCCTGACTAACCTAATTGCCTTCTATGATGAGATAACTGGCTCTGTGGATGAGGGGAAAGCCGTGGACGTGTTATTCCTTGACTTTAGCAAAGCTTTTGATATGGTCTCCCACAGTATTCTTGCCGGCAAGTTAAAGAAGTATGGGCTGGATGAATGGACTATAAGGTGGATAGAAAGCTGGCTAGATCGTCGGGCTCAACGGGGTAGTGATCAATGGCTCCATGTCTAGTTGGCAGCCGGTATCAAGCGGAGTGCCCCAAGGGTCGGTCCTGGGGCCGGTTTTGTTCAATATCTTTATGAATGATCTAGAGGATGGCGTGGACTGCACCCTCAGCAAGTTTGCAGATGACACTAAACTGGGAGAAGTGGTAGATATGCTGGAGGGTAGGGATAGGATACAGAGGGACCTAGACAAATTAGAGGATTGGGCCAAAAGAAATCTGATGAGGTTCAACAAGGACAAGTGCAGAGTCCTGAACTTAGGACAGAAGAATCCCATGCACTGCTACAGACTAGGGACTGAGTGGCTAGGCAGCAGTTCTGCAGAAAAGGACCTAGGGGTTCCAGTGGACGAGAAGCTGGATATGAGTCAACAGTGTGCCCTTGTTGCCAAGAAGACTACAAGAAGGATGTGGAAAAATTGGAAAGAGTCCAGCAGAGGGCAACAAAAATGATTAGGTGGCTGGAGCACATGACTTATAAGGAGAGGCTGAGGGAACTGGGATTGTTTAGTCTGCAGAAGAGAAGAATGAGGGGGGATTTGATAGCTGCTTTCAACTACCTGAAAGGGGGTTCCAAAGAGGATGGATCTAGACCCGGGGTTGGCAACCTTTCAGAAGTGATGTGCCGAGTCTTCATTTATTCACTCTAATTTAAGGTTTTGCGTGCCAGTAATACATTTAANTATTCTAGCTTATCAAAGAGAAGGTTAAAATTTGACATGGTCACTATCCATAAATACCTCCAGAGGGAGAAGATACCTGATAATAGAGGGCTCTTTAATTCAGGAGAGAAGGGTGTAACCAAATCTAATGGTTAGAAGTTGAAGTCTGCAAAATTCAAACTGGAAATAAGATTCTTAACAATAAGAGCAATTAAGGAGTGGCACAGTTTACCAAAGGGTGCCTGGCGTCTCCAGCACATGGTGTCTCTAAATCGAGACCGGATGTCATTCCAAAATAGCTGCTCTAGTTCTACCGTAGGATGCAGGAATCGCTAGGTGAAATTTATGTCTTGTGTTATACAGAAGGTCAGACAGGCTAGATGATCATTATGCTCCCTTCTGAATTTAAAATCTATTAATCTATAAATATTTCAGGATCAGACACAGTGATAACTCCTCGGGTTCACAGCATCTTTACAGTGCTCAGCTTCTAACCTATGTAATTAGTGATTATTATCAGTTTGTATTAATTGTGTCAGTGGCTTGGGGCCCTAAGCAGTGATCAGGGCCCCACTGTACTAAGTGCTGTACAAACACATAACAAAAGTATGGGGCCTGCCCGGAAGAACTTACACTCTAAGCAGTGTCCCTGGCTCTTACGTTCCCAACATACTGAGCATGAGCACATTTAATCATGGGACGAGGACGTCCAGAACTTCAGTAAGAGCAGAGGTGGCTGAATTATGAACCAAATTCTTTATAGATAAGTTATCTGACAACTGCCAGAAAACTATTGTCAAGAATTACTTGGTGAACACTAGTCAGTCATCCAGAGCACTGGCGTGGGGCGAGCAGAGCACTATCCCCGTCTGTCAATGAGCACCTTGCCTCCATTTATATACCACAGTATTTCATGCCATGGGTATTTACTGAATTTCCTGGTCTCCGGGTTTCTGTGGTTCATCAGCACTCACCATAGTCACTGTGATAAACAATGTTCTTATTGCACCTGAAATCCTGGCTGTAACCAGTCAGATCTCTGTACCAGCCGGTGTGCTGGGGGCTGGGGGCCAGGTCAGTCCCCATGCTGTATTCATGGTAAGCAGTGTCATGGAATCATAGAAGGTTAGGGTTGGAAGGGACCTCAGGAGGTCATCTAGTCCAACCCCCTGCTCAGTGCAGGACCAACACCAACTAAATCATCCCAGCCAGGGCTTTGTCAAGCCTGACCGTAAAAACCTCTAAGGATGGAGATTCCACCACCTCCCTAGGTAACCCATTCCAGTGCTTCACCACCCTCCTAGTGAAATAGTGTTTCCTAATATCCAACCTAGACCTCCCCCACTGCAACTTGAGACCATTGTTCCTTGTTCTGTCATCTGCCACCACTGAGAACAGCCGAGCTCCATCCTCTTTGGAACACTGCTTCGGGTAGTTGAAGGCTGCTATCAAATCCCCCCTCACTCTTCTCTTCTGCAGACTAAATAACCCCAGTTCCCTCAGCCTCCCCTCGTAAGACATGTGCCCCAGCCCCCTGATAATTTTCGTTGCCCTCCGCTGGACTCTCTCCAATTTGTCCACATCCCTTCTGTAGTGGGGGGACCAAAACTGGACACAATACTCCAGATGTGGCCTCACCAGTGCTGAATAGAGGGGAATAATCACTTCCCTCGATCTGCTGGCAATGCTCCTACTAATGCAGCCCAATATGCTGTTGGCCTTCTTGACAACAAGGGCACACTGCTGACTCATATCCAGCTTCTCATCTACTGTAATCCCCAGGTCCTTTTCTGCAGAACTGCTGCTTAGCCAGTCGGTCCCCAGCCTGTAGCGGTCCATGGGATTCTTCCATCCTAAGTGCAGGACTCTGCACTTGTCCTTGTTGAACCTCATCAGATTTCTTTTGGCCCAATTTGTCTAGGTCACTTTGGACCCTATACCTATGCTCCATCGTATCTACCTCTCCCTCCAGCTTACAGTCATCTGCGAACTTGCTGAGGGTGCAATCCATCCCATCCTCCAGATCATTAATAAAGACGTTGAACAAAAGAGGATGAGCAACTCCTGAGGCGTCATCCAGGTGCTCAGATACTGTGGTGCAAACACATTAGAGTAGCATGACTGACTGGCTTTATGAGCAGCCATAGCCCTCCGGAATTTCTGGGTGCACTTGGCCTCACACTCCCAGAAAGCAGCTGCCTGAACTTGGACCTGGCAAAGTGGCCACAGAGCACGAGGGCTCTGTGTGACACTGAGTCCTTGTAGTCATAGGTGCCGACTCCGTGGGTGGTCTGGGGCTGGAGCACCCACAGGAAAAATGGTGGGTGCTGAACACCGACCGGCAGCTCCCACTATCAGCCTGCCCCCCCAGCGCTTCCTGCCCACCAGCGGGCCCCACAGATCAGTGCCTCCCCCTGCCCCCCTGCCCCTCCCACCCACCGGAATCAGGTGTTTTGTGCTGTGCAGGAGGCTGGGGGGGAGGAGTGAGGATGCGGCATGCTCGAGGGAGGGGGTGGAACTGGGCAGCAAGAGGCGGGGTGGGGTGGAGCAGAGGCAGGAAGAGGTTGGGCGGGGGTGGGGCTTTGGGGGAAGGGGTGGAGTGGGGGCAGGGCCGGGGGCAGGAGCCGGGGGTCAAACAACGCCCTCCCCTGGCACTTTGGAAAGTCGGTGCCTGTTCTTGTAGTGCTACCCTCAGGGTTGTCAATGGGGATGACACTGTCATTAGCCAGATGAGTCCATTGATCTGCCTGTTGGGAAAACAACAGACTCAAAGCTCAAGCAGGTAAACAATGAACCTGAGGGCACAGGCCTAGTGCTGTAGGCTGACGGATAGCCACCCTATCTAAAAATATGTGCTACCTACAGGGCCATCCCTATCTATTCTGGGGCCCCCCGCGGGGGTGGGGAGGGGGGGCTGGCTTGGGGGGCAGGGGGAACCACCCCACAGCACTCACCGGCGGCGCGGCTGGGGCCGGGTCCCTGCATTTCCCGCCACCAGTGAGTGCAGGCCCGGCCCTGCTGCAGTTCTCAGGGGCGGAGCTGGGGCGGAGCAGGGGCGGGAATAGGCGGGGTGGGGGTGGAGCAGGGCGGGGGCTTTGGGGAAGGGCTGGGGCTGGGGCAGAGCAGGGGCTGGAGCAGTACCCAGCTGCGCAAGGGCACCAGGAAATTTGGTGCCCCAAGTTTCCTGGTGCCCTGCGTAGCTGCGTACTTTGCGTATGGGTAAGGACGGCCCTGGCTACCTATATGGATCCCAGCATCACAACCACCGGCAGGAAAATTCACACCGATGGCCATTGGTTTGTGCAGCATCCATCCCAACATCTGTTAGAGGAACATGAATGGTGCATAGCTGAGCACCCCAAAGTTAGGAAAGAGCTATGGTTGCACAAATTTTCACTGTAATTCTGCCCCCCTGAGCAGAGCGCAGTGCAGTGTTGTTAAACAGCTGCCGTGCTCCACTTCTGAGATGGCTACACTTGGGTTAATGGTATGTCATGGAGTCTGCAAAGCACGGCGGGATCCTTCAGGATGACAGGGCTCTATAAATTGAAGGTTATATCATTTTTATTAGAAAATCCCTACTGTCAGTTTACTTCCTTTTAATGTTTAATTTCAAGCCATAATAAGTCTGTTGCTTGCTCTCGCTTCTCCTTCAGGGCCTGAATCTGAGTTACTGCACTTCCAAACCTTCCTTTAAATGCAAAGCTGCTCTCGCTCTTGTCTTTACTGATCCTTCCTACACAGAACTGAAAAACCCTGCACTTATGCAGGGACTTTCATATGCAAGGTCCCCACCACTTGACTAAATCCAGCATCAAACGATAGCAGTGCAGGCACTACGCAGACAAGAACATAGCAGTGATATGCTCACATCCTTAGACAGAAGAACCTGTTTTGCTGAGACAATACTGGCCACATTGGAAAGAGATATGGGGCCTTTAAAATATATATTTATACTTTCAAGTAGCGATTAGTATTTTAACAAATCAAAAGAGAAGCTAAATAAAACCCTAATAAAAATCAAAAATCCTGAGCTTCCTATAACAGCAAAGATCACAAAATATCTTGGGATTAATTCATAACCCCCCCGCTGCGAAGTCAAATCATATATCTCATTAGTTTCCCATAGGAAATCTATTTTTCATGGCTTCCACTGGAATAATTGTATGTAAGACATTCAGAAATCCAAACACACAGAAAAATGAAAATGTAGGCAACAGAGATCTTATGAATTTCAAAGGTGAATCACCCTTGGAGCTGCCTGTAACTTTCAGTCAACAGCCCCCTGAGACAATATTCAGCCTCTGGTCATTTTTTATGTCCCCCACTTTGTTTCAGTTCGGCCCATGGTGCAAAATTGCCATCATATGCAGCACCTGTTTAAAAACTCACCCTGCAGCACTCCACAAAGCATAAGACTGGCCCTAGATCTGATGTAACTAGGAAGGAACAAACCAAGAAATGGTCACAACTCTTTAAAGATGCAAATTGAGAATCAGCCATCATAACAAGAGAGTTCTGTTAATTCTCTTATGAGTATGCAGATTTCGGCACTGACTTTTGCTAGGCTTATTTGTTTTATTTAGCAATAAATTTAATACGGGCTCCCTGAAGCAAAGAGACAGATGGACTATAAACTTTGAATTTTTAGTAGCTTTAGTTACTAGGTTAGTGTAATTTTTGTATCTTTACTTAAATTATCTATGAAAGTTTACAATGATTGAATTTGTTTTTTTGTTTTTTTATAGTCTCCAGGGTGACTATACGCCTTTACATTAGAATTACATAGGAACATAAAAACATAAGAATGGCCATACTAGGTCAGACCAATAGTTCATCTACCTCATTGTGACTTCCAGCAGTGGGCATTAGCGGCTATGTTGCCCAGAGGCAGGCGTCTGTGGCCATGTTTCCCAGCAGCGGTAGTCAGCGGCCGTGTCACCCAGCCGTTGGCATCAGCAACCGTGTCGCCCAGTGGCTGGAGTCAGTGGCCATGTTGCCCAGCGGTGGCCTAGATGCTGGATTCAGCAGCTGTGTTGCCCAATGGTGAGAGTTAGTGGCCCAGGTAGGGGAACCCGGGCCCTCCCTGCTCCACCAGGTTCCAACCCAGGGCCCAAAGAAACAATAATTCAAAATGTGTGGCCTAGGGGATGGGCACCTCTGTGCCTGCTCCCTGGGCCACTTCCTACCCCGATTTTGGATCCTCTGCTGGTCTGTCTGGTCTGTCTTGGAATCCCCCTTGGAGATCTCTGGCCACTCTCTTAGGATGACCAGATGAGAGGAAGAAAATATCGGGACATGTGGGGGGTGGGGAGTGTCACTGGCGTAGCAAAAAAAATATTGGGACAAATTGCGTCCCAACCAAACATCGGTCAGGATGCGGGACAAACACCTAGCTATCGGGATGGTCCCGATTTTATCGGGATGTCTGGTCACCCCTACACTCTCTGGAGAGTCTCCCTCTGTCTGTGCCGGTTCAGTGTCCTTCCCCCTGAGCTGCTCCCTCTTGAGCTCTGCCTCCACTGTCAGCATGCCCAGCAGGGGCAGCAGAGCAGGGCCTCCTGTGTCCAGAGCAACTCCTTAACTCTTGCCTCACCGGTATGGGGCTTGTACACTCCACCACAGCCTGATGTTGTTAACAGTAAAGGAGACCCTAAGAATCCCAGTGGTGATGTTGGATAGGTGCGAATCTTCTGTCCCCCCTGTCTGCTGCGGTCCTTTTACCTATAAAGGAAATTAGTGCTGACGGTGCCTCCACCTGGCTGGGCTCGGCACACACTCACTGGAATGCCGTGGGAATTTCCAGGAATCAATCTGAGCTAATCTGTGTAATGGGTCTAACTCAAAAGTTCCAATTATAAACAATATAATCTTAAGTAAAGGTGTCTTAACTCTAATCTAACAATTCTGAAAGCACGATATAATAGATTGAGATAATTAAAATGTCACAACCAATTTAAAAAAGCAGGAGGTACTCCAATAAATCAATTAATAAATGCAGTTTACAGTAGTAAATGAAATGTAATCAACTTACATTTCCGCCGTCACCATTTAACCACCCCTGCATGTGCACTCCTCTGAATGTCAGAGCTCTAGATCAGGGGTCGGCAACCTTTCAGAAGTCGTGTGCCGAGTCTTCATTTATTCACTCTAATTTAAGGTTTCGCGTGCCAGTAATACATTTCAACATTTTTAGAAGGTCTCTTTCTATAAGTCTATAATATATAACGAAAGTATTGTTGTATGTAAAGTAAATACGGTTTTTAAAAGGTTTAAGAAGCTTCATTTAAAATTACATTAAAATGCAGAGCCTCGCGGACCAGTGGCCAGGACCTGGGCAGTGCGAGTGCCACGGAAAATCAGCTCGCGTGCCGCCTTCGGCACCCGTGCCATAGGTTGCCTACCCCTGCTCTAGATGCTTGCGTGGGCGTGTGTGACAAACGTGAAGCTGGGGGGAGCACTCTGTTGGTCCAGTAACGCAGTCCAGCCAAGGTAACAAAGGTAGAACCATTCTACTTGGGATCATTCCAAGCTGCACAGCCCATCTGAAGATGGGAGTTGTTATAACTAGAGGTGAGTAACCCTGGATTCTGGTTAGACGATAAGACCATTGTCTCATCTCTCAGACTCAGGCAACCTCTTAGAGTCTCTGCTGTCCCCCGTCCCTTGTAGCACTTTTCCAAACAACAAAGGGGGTGCTGATGCACGCTGCCTGCACCGCAGACCAAGCTCAGTCAGCTCTGGGTACAGCAACAGTCTCTGCCCTAGCTCCCAGGAAGCCCAGCAATAGACTCCATGGCATCCTGCTTAGTCAAAGCCCCAGCGGTTTTTCACCAGCAGCTTCTGGCTTTCTATCAGGAGCTTAGCAGCAGCTCCTGGCTTGGACAGAGCTCCACTAAGCAACCTCAGCTTCCCTGACCAGGATCTCAGCTCCCTGCCAAGATGGAGCCCACCACATGCTCTCCCTGCCTCCTCTCGAAGTGGAAGTCTTTCTCTACCTCAAGGCATCATGGGAGTTATAGTCTCCCAGGCTGGATTGCAGCACTCAGGATCTTCCCGAGTGGAACACTCCCAATTAAGTTCAGAGGCCCCTCTAGTAAAGGGTGCCTACTCTAAGGCTATGTCTACACAGCTCACCTTACAACGCTGTTGTAAGGTGCGCTGTGTGCGGCCGCTCTTTATTGCTGGGAGAGAGCTCTCCCAGCAACAATAGAAAACCACCCCAAACCAGGGTCTGTATCTTCGTTGACGGGAGAGCATCTCCTGCTGACATAGCACTGTCCACACTGGCACTTTTCATCGCTAAAACTTGTCGCTGGGGGGGGGTGTTTTTTCACACCCCTGAGTGACAAAAGCTTTAGCGATGAAAGTGCCAGTGTAGACAAAGCCTAAGTGACCATTGACTTTTAGTTCTGTGATCAGTTCTTCTTTATTTGTCCAGACAAAGTCCAATATAGTGTTGGAGGCAACACTTTTGGGGTTAGGAAATGGTCATCTATAATATTTAGAAATTCCCAGGATGTTTTAGTCTTGGCAGCATGAGTTCTCCAGCATAGGTCACTCAGGTTGAAGTCCCCCATGATCACATAGCTTTTTTTTGCCTACACATTATCAATAGATGCGAAAGGAGGCAGTCATCCTGTGTGTGGGGCCTGGGTTCAAAACATGTGCTCCCCCGACCTCCAATCAATAGTTACATGTTCTCTCTGCTTGGACATTCTTCTTCAACACACTTCTGAGTTCCTTGAAGTCATCTATTATCTGTGAGATATCCGGCAATACAGGGTCATTAATGCCAATATGAACCATCACCGATGGATCCTTGCTTATTGACATCGGAAGTCTATCCAATCTTAGAGTGACATCTCATGCCTTGGCTCTGGGAGGGCAGCCCACCATCCTGTTGATCACCTGTCCCTGGCAGAATGTTCTTTTGAGTATTGAATTCCCAACAAGGATTGTCTGTCTCTCTCTTGGACGGTTGGAGAACTCTTTGTGGGCAAGCTTGATTTTCTTACAGGTGCTTATCTGTGTTGGATCTCATGGGCACAGGAAACAAATAGAAGATTTAGAGCGTCTCTTGGACTCAGAAGACTATCCATATATGTATGCTTCCTAATCCGCTGCAATCACTGGGGGCAAATGCTGCCCTCAGATGGCTGGGCTCAGCCTCACTGAAATCAGTGGGATCACACAGGTGTACATGAGGGCAGAACTAAGCTGGGCCTTGGAATAGCATCTACTGAGACTTCGGTGACAGAGGGACAAATTCTGCGTAAGTTAACTGTCAGATGCAAGTTATTGATAAAGGGGGTGGAAGAGGCACAGGCAGTAAAGTGAAGAAAGAGGAATCTCATGCAAAAGCTGGTGAATCTTGGAAGGGCAGATTGTTGCGATTCCAATGGACAAAGTATCAGAGGGGTAGCCGTGTTAGTCTGGATCTGTAAAAAGCAACAAAGAGTCCTGTGGCACCTTAAAGACTAACAGAGGTATTGGAGCATACAGTAGCGGCGCCAGCTCTTCCAGCACCCTAGGCGGCGGAAGGTCCCGCCCCCGAAATGCCGCCCCCAACAACGGCAGCAGAAGGTCCCACCCCCAAAATTGAACGGACGGATGGGGCGCCGGCGCCCCCAAAATAGCAGTGCCCTAGGCAACCGCCTAGGTCGCCTAATGGGTTGCGCCAGCCCTGGGAGCATAAGCTTTCGTGGGTGAATGCCCACTTCGTCAGACACATGACATTCACAAAAGCTTATGCTCCAATATCTCTGTTAGTCTTTAAGGTGCCACAGGACTCTTTGTTGCTTTTTCCAATGGACAAAGTTACTTTCGTTTGTGTATTCTGAGTGTTGATGCCATGATAACAAAAGGATTGGAAATGGCTCTGCTAGATGAGATTGATACAGCAGTAAAGAAGGAAATGTGGCTCTGGGGTGTGTGTTCAGAGCCATCACATGACAGACAAAGGAAGTGACGGTTACTATTGCTATGACACTGGTGAGGCTGCACGTGGAATGCTGTGCATAGGTCTGGGAGCCTCGATACTAGAAAGACATTGACAAACTGAAGGGCGTTTCCTGAAGAGTGACAGAAAGCATGAAAAAGCTGAAAGGACTAAGTTGGGGAAAAGAACAAAATACTTCCAGCCCAACTGAGCTCTGCCTGAGGCTGGATACTGAATGGGCTTATATACCAAGGAGGACAAGGGCTGTTCAGAGTAGTACAAGGTATTCATTTAATATTTAATTTTTTGAAAGAAAAGTCACAGATTGTCAAATGCAAATAATCCCAATATTGTGTCGCAGCACATGGGCACTTTGTGGCACTCAAAGGAAGTTCCATGGAGCTTGAGGGTGCTGATCCCAGTCCACAGTATCAGAAGTCTAACTGGTCTTTTCTATCACTTATTTAGATGATGTTATGCACACACAAGGAAGGAAATTAAATTAAACAACAACAGAACAGCCACATCAATTTCAAGTTGCCTCCTGGGGGGGAAAAAATCAATGTTTGCCAAATGAAAAAGGATGAAATCAGGGTGTTGCAAACAGTGGAGAATAAAACTGTAATTAACACTATAAACACAGCACACGCACCAGAATTCTGGGAAAGAATGGGAGAAAAGTCTTCGAGGGTGCAGCTGGAGCAATTTTTAATTTTCTGACTGTCAGAAATTCTGTTCTCCCAACAGCAACAAACAGATTAATTTCAGGTCAGAGGCCAGTGGGAAAGTGAAACTTCCTCTCTTTATCTTTATTCCAAAAACTTGAAGTCGTTTTTTTAAGAACTGATAGCCACAAATTAATAATTATACCAGAAGGAAACCCTAGGGAAGTAAAGGTCCAAGGCCACAATGAGGAGGTCATGTCCATACTTCAAAATGCAAAGATATTTTCAGTTCTTTATGCAAGCCAAGGGGTTTGGCAGGTCTGACTCAATAGAGAAAGTATAAAACTGTGGCCTATTGAAAACTGTATTAAAATGATAAGTTGTCACTTTAAATCCTCAGAGGTTTTCCTGGTCTTGCTTGCAGGTCAGGGGGCTCTGGAGAGTAGCCTGTGATCTGTGTCTGCAAAGAGCCAGTCTACTGCAAGGTGGGGTGTGGGAGCAAGCACTCTGCTTCCTTTCTCTGGTTTTGGTTCTTGCGTTAAAGTTCTGGAGTGTTACACTGCAACCATCCAGCAAGAATATTTGCTCTTCTTTTATCTAACTTGTGTGTGTGTGATGTGACTATAACGAAAACTCTGCCCCTTCAACTCCCTCTTTGGCAGATATATGTTTAAATGACTCATTTTCAGGATTGCCTCAGCTCCTGAGGTAACCAAAGCATCATGTCCTGCATGTTTGCAGATGTGGGTAAGATGGAAATAGCTGTTGATGGCCTGCTACTTTGGGGTGGAGATGAGCAACACTGAGAGATGGCGTAACATCCCACTTGTCACCAAAGGGAAAAAAAACCCACCTTAAACTGAGCAAGACCAAATGCCAGGTCCAGCTGAATAAGACGAGTTCTGTGGGACACATGCTCAGTGACAAAGGAGCATAGCTGGACCCAAGCAAAGGGAAGACAATTAGACAAACCAAAAGACCTCAAAACAAGGAAGCCTTGTTGAGATTCATGGGCATGTTAACATGTCTAATCAAGCTCAGCCCTAATTGGTCACAAATAAGTGCTCCACCCAGCCAGCTGCTGGAAGACAGTACAGAAGAGCAGTGGGGGGATGGGCAAGAGCAATGTTTTTGGTAATGAAAAATTTCGTAGCAGAAGCAGTGAAACACTGTGAGAGCAACGAAGAGCTAAGATCCCATTCAGTGAGTCAGGGACACAGAGGGTGAATGCCCGACAAGTGTAGGGGCTGACAGGGGCGGCTCTAGCTTTTTTGCCCCCCCAAGCACAGCAGGCAGGCTGCCTTCGGCGGCACGCCTGCGGGAGGTCCGCCGGTCCCGTGGCTTCGGCGTACCCGCCGCCGAATTGCCACCGAATCCACAGGACTGGCGGACCTCCCGCAGGCATGCCGCCGAAGGATGCCTGACTGCCGCCCTCGCAGGGACCGGCAGGGCGCCCCCCGCGGCTTGCCACCCCAGGCACGCGCTTGGAGCGCTGGTGCCTGGAGCTGCCGCTGGGGGCTGGCATCCACTAGCTCCAGTGGTTACTCTGACGTGCTTGTTTCCCAACCGGAAAAGAGTGACCTTTGACCCTGTCCTATGCTGCAGGGTACCGAGCCCCATGGGATTGATATGGATATTGAGTTGTCAATGTGTAAATTGCATCACACTCTTATGGCCACATACAGTCTGTGGGGTTTGAGTGAACCAAGTCCTGACAGCCCCTCCGCCTTCCTGTGGCTGCTGTTCTGTGGGTGCCCTGTGGCAGTCGGGCTCGGTGGGACTTTCGGGGTGGTGCTGGAGGTGTGGAGAATACAGCAGGGATCAGCTGCTCTCCCAGCATTGCCCCTGGTTGGCCCTGTGGGCTGTCTCCATTGGGACTCAGTGCTGACACAGATGGTATTAACTCCTGCACAGCCACTGCCACTGCTACCCAGGGCGTCTGTCTGTGCAGCCTTGGTTCAGAGCCCTGACACCAGTAGCTGGCTTTGGTTACTCCTTGCAAGGTAACCCCAGCACCCCTCCAGCCCCACATTTTCCCCAAACTGTCTGCCATGTAGCGTCCAGCCCTCTCCTGGAAGACTCTTAGTAGTTATTACATTCGCTGCTCCTTTGAACTGGGATTTGACAAACACTCTTATTTCAGTCACGGCACCGTGTTCGTTTATATTAAAAGTGAAACAAGTTTATTAATCAAAAAGGCATAGATTTAAGTGATACCAAGTATAAAGAATAAAGATAGAAAGGGTTACAAGCAAATAAAAGCAAAAATATGTTCCTAAGATTAAAGCTTGATTTAACAAACTGGAGTCTCTTGTTCAAAAGAGGAGTGTTTCTTGCCAAGTCTCTTTTCCAGCAGTGCCTGACCAACCCTTTGGGCCCGGATCCTTTACAGAGTCCAAAATGGTCAGTTTCTTTGTCTCCTCGGGATAACTCTCTATAGACTAGTAAACTCTGAAATGTATTCTCAGAGAACGGTCTTTTTCTCCTGCTGGGAAGAGACACCAAGTAGTCTGGTGAAGACTTCTGGTTGGTTCCCCCCCAGCTGGTGATAGTTGAGTAGTTGTCTTCTCCGCTTGTTAGCTTGATAACTTTATTTATCTTTTATGTAAATGCATTTCCAATGTCTCTCAAGAAACATTCAAGCTGGCAGAAAAACGTTCCTTTGCTTAGAGTGAGGTAACTTACATCTTGCCTGGGATACATTTTAAGAACATAATTTCAGCACATTTGTAACTTTGCATATGTTACCCGTACATGCACCACACAATAGTACTAATGGTCAGTAAGTTATGAGTTTTCCAGTTATACATTACATGTCACCCTTTGGGTAAATATCATAACGACATGGCACTGGGTGTTCTTAGGGTCACAACCCCACAGCAGTGGGGGAATAAAGAGACACGTTGAGGCTGGTGTTTGGGTAGTCCGGAAGCTGCTCCTGCCAGCAGTCTTCTCTACTATGTTAAGGCCTGAAGGACCCTGTAACAGAGTCTTCAGCCTTTCCTCCCGCAGTGGCTGGGAGGACCTGACCATGCCCCATTATCTACATTGGCTGCTCCCAGCACAGGCCCCACTTCCTTACTATTTGTGTGGGGTGGGGGGTTCCCCTTTGTGGGCCTTCTTAAGTTTCTGATTGTGGGAATCAAAATGAACATCACAAACCCCAGTGTATTCAGGGATACTCCCTCCCTGTGGCCCCAGCAGAGGGGTTGGTTAGTCTAAGTGCTGCCAACAATCCAGCACCAATGTAGGGATGGGTGGGGAGCAGGGCCGGCGCAACCCATTAGGCGACCTAGGCGGTCGCCTAGGGCGCTGCTATTTTGGGGGCGCCTGCGCCCCCGCCGCCCATTGAAATTTGGGGGTGAGACCTTCCGCCGCCGCTGTTGGGGGCGGCATTTCGGGGGCGGGACCTTCCGCTGCCTAGGGCGCCGGAAGAGCTGGCGCCGCTACTGGTGGGGAGATCGCTCTGGCTGGGCCTTTGAGTCAGGCTCAGTCTGTCCATCTTACCCTAGAAGTCCACTGTACTCCTCTCAGGGGCGGGGTGAAGGTCTTCTGGCTAGGGGTTCCCTCTGCAGCTTCAGGAGTCACCCCTGCAGTCTGATGCTTAGGGCAACCCTACTCTTCCCCACCCACTTACTGCAGCTCCCTCACTTTTAAAGGCTTCCTCCCTCTCATACAAGATTGACAGGTCAGAGGGGCAGGGCTAGCTCTACTGCCTGGGTCTCTCTGGCACCTCCCTTGTCTATGTGGGGTCTATGCACCCCGTCACAGACCCCCCATTGACAGCAATGGGAATTGGATCAGACCCATAGCAAGCAACTGTGAGGGGAGAACGATGGTCTTGTGGCTACTACACTTGACTGCTGCTCAGGGGATCTGGGCTCAGTTTCTGGCTCTGCCACAGAATCTCTGTGAGACCTTGGATGAGTCACTTATTTTTAAAAAAGTCAGCACCTATTTAGGTAACTAAATGGCCTGGCCAAAGATGCCAGGGACAAGACATGTCTGGAAATCTGGCCACTTCATTTAGGTGCTAAATGGGAACTGAGATCTTTCCAAAATATGACCTCAACTACTTGTGTCCCTCAGTTTCCCCATCTGTAAAATAGGGTTAATGATACTTTCCTGCCTCAGAGGGGTGTTGTAAGGAAAAATCCATAAATACTTGTGGGGGAGCTCAGATATGATGGTACCATGTGTGTGTGTGTGGGTGTGTGTGTGTGGGGGGGGGTGGGTTAGAAAGTACATAGGGACACAAGGCTGCATGGAGACAGCAGAGCTACACTTCCAGAGTTAGGAACTGTCAGTGAGAGCACCTCAGCTGTAAGGAAGATGTAAAGTTAGCCAGGGCCTAACCCAGACTGGGTGTTCAAGATCAAAACCAGCCCCATACATTTACATGAAATCCCCTAAATATGAAGAACTCTCTGCTTTACAGCCATCAGCACTGCTGCAGCTATCTGGAGTAGGGAACAATGGGCCTGATCCAAAGTCCCTGAGCCTTTCCATTTCCTTCAATGGACTTTGGATCAGGACCAATATTAGTATCTAATTTACCTTTCTGGCTGGTGGCACGTTTCCAGAAGATACGTGAATTCACACCAGCAGCCATGAATGCACACTGTAGCTGCTCTTCCTTCTGCTTCTCAAAAGGGTGCATTGTGTATTGTGTGCATACGGAGAGTCACAGAAGAACCCCTGCCTTTGATCTGCGGTACAGTCCTTAGTGCTTCCCTCCCATGACTCTTGCCCAAGATGGGCTTCCTGACCCACCATGGCCACTGAGCAGAAGTGTTCCAAGCTATTTGTGCACCAAAACGACATTCTCCAGAGCGTATCCATTTCTTTATGTCTCTTGGGCTTTGAACATTGTTTTCTACATTCCTTTCTTTTGAAAGAAGTAAATACATCTAATGTGTAGCGTAGAGAGGCAGAAGCACCAAGGAGGAAGAGCAGTGGCAAGGCTGTTTGGAGGTAAGAAGATTCTCACAAATTCCCATCCAGTCTCTCCCAACTCTTTACTGCAGAAATCTCGTCTTTCCCATGGCAGCTTACACTTTGGCTGTGGGATGGCAGGCAAGCTCAGTGGATCAGTCATGACAATTTGTCAGACATGTATTAAAGACATTTCTTTTCTTCACAGCTAATGGTGCAGGTGTACTACAGTGCACTAGCCCGTGAGCCTTTGAGCTAGTGAAAATGTACAGAAATACAAGATGAGAAGAACAGTGACACAATGTAGTCGGTGTCTCTTTGAAAGTGACAGAGGAAGGAACATTCTGTGGCGATAGCAAACCATCAAAGCTGAGTATGATCCATAAACAGCTAAAAATAGAGGCTGACCATGCTATTCTGATGCTTAGGAAGGTCAGATTCTCTCCAGTCACTGCCAGCAGTTATTTCAGGGTCCCTGGAGTGTCATTCAGGGATTTTATGACTCCTTATACTTCCAAACACGCCCAGAAAGCAAAATACATCTTTTCCATTTGTGACAGGTGCCAAGTGCTACACAGAACTGCAGCTTTCCAAGGTCCATTCTCCCTGGGGAGCCACACATGATTTCTGCATCCCACATGGTGCTGCTGAGAAGCCTGGCGACCAGCAGACAGCGGATTGTACATGTGTCTGCATTTCATCTCTGCTATTGCATATTGTAGTCACATAATACATCAATGACATGAGTTTGCAAAATACTAACACTTTTCCTACTCCCTGACTTCACTCTCTACCCACGTCTGTTCATCAGCTTTATTACAAAATGGATTTAAGTTACATCACTAACACTTTCCAATAAGTGGACATTATTTAATGCTAAATTACAATTGAATTAATATGGATTAAAATATTACAGGCATATTAAAGTCTAATGAATAGTTTATGATTAATGTCATTATGAGGCATACCAAAGGAACTAATTATGATTAGCCACTTACAGTTAAGTGTTAAGAGTTTCATTATCAATGTCTGCGCTGAAGTTTGATGAAGTTTGATGATAACTGGAAAATACTTTGTCAGAGCACATGAAGAAGGAGAGAGAGGGTTGGCAAACAAGCTGCTGAAGATGACCAGTTCCACCAGGAGGCTAAAATGGAAGGTGATAGAATATATAAGTTTGCCCTTTTAAAGAGAAAATAATACTAGGAATAATACTCGGAATAAGCAACAGCACTGCTCAGAAAATGTCTCATAATGTTTTAGCTACTTTGGAAATGTCACTTTATTATGATTGTCACTTAAGTGCTGGTTGTAATTTTCCTCACCCTCAAAAGGGCCATTATTTTCTTTTTGGAGAAAAAAAACAAACGGGGGAGGAGGGGACTACAAAAAGTATTTATGAAATGAAACACAAGACATAAATCATGTGATTCACTGCATGGCCATATTAAATCCTCAAACACCATAGCCACATATTGTCCAAAATGACTGCTTCCAGTTCTGTAAGGCAAATATAAGAACGCCACGGTCTAGTAATTTGTGAGACTTGATACTCGTTTCTATCTGCTCTTGGACATTAATGCACAAAGAACTTCCAGGACTGTGTTTGCTGTTACTTCTTTCTCAATGAAGTTTAATTAGCATGCTGAACACCAATGACTCAGAAGCTAAGGACAACACACTTGAGAAGGTCTCTCTTCTTTTCCATCATCATCTCCCTGAATTCTTGAATGGCATCTTCAGCAACTTGGACACATAATCTGTAGCTTATGGTTTCCTTTCATGTTGAATCAGCAGCATTAAGTAGAGATGCATCTTTTGTTATACGAACACTCCTAGCTATTACCAGGTCATTACTCATGTTCAACTTCCTTGCATTAATGTCAATGTTGATTCCTTTAGTTCTGCCTATAATTTTTCCTCTGTTTCTTTCACTTGGAGCATCTAGTAGAGGAGGACAAGTTTAAATCTGCGTGGAGGAGTATATCCAGGGAGAGCACTTCAGTCATTTCTTTCCATTACTCGTTTTGTCCTACACTTAAGGTAATGTTGCTAGCATAAAAGAAAGTTGCAGTTTTCTTATCAAATTCAAATCTTTGTCTTTCCATTGCTCCTGTGATATAATCACAGTGTAACGGGTCACGGACTCACCCCTGCAGCACCTCCTGCTGGTCGTCCAGGGAATTAGCTCTCCCAGCGTCTGNCATAATCACAGTATAACGGGTCGTGGACTCACCCCTGCAGCGCCTCCTGCTGGTCATCCAGGGAATTAGCTCTCCCAGCGTCTGGAGCGCCCCCTGCAGGCTGGTGATCCAGCTTGCCACTGGCCCGTGTCCCTCCCAGGACCCCGGTGCCCCTTTCTCTGGGTCTCCCCCTCCCAGGGGAACCCCCACCCACTATCCCCACCTTGCCTCAGTCGTAGGCTACTGCCAGTCTCCAACTAGCCCCCGCGCCCTGGGGCAGACTGCGGTGTCAGCCACTCATCACAGGCAAGGTTGGGTTTGGACCTGCTGCCTTGGCCTACCCCTGGGCTGCCCTCTGCAACCCCCAGGACCTGTTGGCGTTTGCTAGGCCGCAGCCTGGGGCTTACCAGGCTAGAGCTCCCCGGCTCCTCTGCCTTTCCCCAGCCCTGCTCCACTCAGGTACCCTGTCCTTAGCTCGCTGCAGGCCCTTCTCTCTCTGAAGGCAGAGAGAGAGTATCTCTGGACCTCTGGCTCATAGCCTTTTTATACAGGTCAGCTGAGGCCTGATTGGGGCATGGCCCAGCTGCAGCCACTTCCCCAATCAGCGCAGCTTTTCCCCTGCCACAGCCCTGTCCCAGGGCTGTCTTAAGCCCTTCAGGGCAGGAGCGGGGGACCACCCCGCTACACACAGATTGAGCATTGCCATTTTGTTGACTGTCAAAGATGAACAGAGATTGCTCCTGAGTGTAGGCGATGTGAGGAGCTGCAGGAAGGCCTGGAACAGGGATTTAAATTCTCATTGCTGATGATGGGTTCAGAAATGTCTGAATTGTAGGATTATCAGTCTCATTAGTGTTCTGCTCTTCCACCTCAATAGACAAAGCCTCATTCAATGGCACATCTGATCTTGGAAAATCGGAAGAAAAGATTTCCTGCCCTTTTGGAGAGAGGCAAAATCCTTTCTCCCTGGCTACTTAAAAACTCTTGATAATGTTACATTTTACTCCAGAAGAATGATTATTTATAGTACTTCAGTGCATTTAAAGGCTTAGTCCCTACTACACCCTTCAACATTCGGCATTAGGAACCCCTCCTCCATTGCCACATACCCAACTCGCCCCACCCCTGTGATATGAATCAATTCATTGCCACGTAGCCACCTGACCTCACACTTTCAACATCACCTCCCTCTTGTATATCCACAAACACAAGTCAGCACCAGCTGAGATGAGAAATCCATCCCACTCTATCCATATCACCCCATGCAAGTGTTTTCTAGGGCTCCAGACTCCCTTCATCTGTCCCTGCTGAGAAGTTGCTTAGGGCACTGGTTCTCAACCTTTTCCAGATTGGCAGTGCCCTAGGACTGTCTCTTCCCCTGTCTCCCCGCCCCCATATCCAGGAACCTGGTCCCAGTTAGCAATATGGGATGGGCAGGATGGCTGTGACCCCTGACACCTGTTTGCAGCCTCCAGGTTGAAAGCCCATGTCACATTATGCCCCTGGAAGGAAGCATGTAGAGCAACCCAATGCCGCTCAATGATACAGCAAGGGCATGGGAATTCTTTCCTTCCACCAGGGGAACCCGTGCCTCTACTCTGAGCCCAGACATGCAGCTCAGAACTCTGACATGAGGAAGCCAATGGGCTCTGGTGAAGAAAAGCAGCATATTTAGTTGGTGTTGGTCCTGCTTTGAGCAGGGGATTGGACTAGATGACCTCCTGATGGCCAACCCTAGATGACCAACCCTAATATTCTATGATTCTATGATGTAAAAGGCCCAATTCTGCACATTAAGTAGTGACAAAAACAACAAGGAGTCTGGTGGCACCTTAAAGACTAACAGATTTATTTGGGCATAAGCTTTCGTGGGTAAAAAATCTCACTTCTTCAGATGCATGGAGTGAAAGTTACAGCTGCAGGCATTATATAATGACGCATGAAGAAAAGGGAGTACCTCACAAGTGGAGAACCAGTGTTGACAGGGTCAATTCGATCAGGGTGGATGTAGTCCACTCCCAAGAATAGATGAGGAGGTGTCAATTCCAGGAGAGGCAGAGCTGCTTTTGTAATGAGCCAGCCACTCCCCGTCCCTATTCAAGTCCAAACTAATGGTGTTAAATTTGCAAATGAATTTTAGTTCTGCTGTTTCTCTTTGAAGTCTGTTTCTGAAGTTTTTTTGTTCAAGAAGAGTTACTTTTAAATCTGTTATAGAATGTCCAGGAAGATTGAAGTGTTCTCCTACTGGCTTTTGTATGTTACCATTCCTGATGTCTGATTTGTGTCCATTTATTCTTTTACGTAGGGACTGTCCAGTTTGGCCAATGTACATGGCAGAGGGGCATTGCTGGCACATTATGGCATATATAACATTAGTAGATGTGCAGGTGAATGAGCTCTTGATGGTGTGGCTGATGTGGCTGGGTCCTCTGATGGTGTCGCTAGAGCAGATATGGGGACAGAGTAGGCAACGAGGTTTGCTACAGGGATTGGTTCCTGGGTTGGTGTTTCTGTGGTGTGGTGTGTAGTTGCTGGTGAGTATTGCTTCAGGTTGGGGGGTTGTCTGTAAGCGAGGACTGGCCTGCCTCCCAATTCTGTGAGAGTGAGGGATCATTTTCCAGGATAGGTTGTAGATCGTTGATGATGCGCTGGAGAGGTTTTAGCTGGGGGCTGGACGTGATGGCCAGTGGTGTTCTGTTATTTTCCTTGTTGGGCCTGTCCTGTAGTAGGTGATTTCTGGGTACCCGTCTCGCTCTGTCAATCTGTTTCCTCACTTCCCCACATGGGTATTGTAGTTTTAAAGATCTTGTAGGTGTTTGTCTCTGTCTGAGGGATTGGAGCAAATTCGGTTGTATCTTAGGGCTTGGCTGTAGACAATGGATCATGTGATGTGTGCTGGAGGCATGTAGGTAAGTATAGCGGTCAGTAGGTTTCTGATATAGGGTGGTGTTTATGTGACCATCACCTATTTGCACTGTAGTGTCCAGGAAGTGCATCTCTTGTGTGGACTGGTCCAGGCTGAGGTTGATGGTGGGGTGGAAATTGTTGAAATCCAGGTGAAATTATTTAAGGGCCTCCTTTTCGTGGGTCCATAATGAAGATGTCATCAATGTAGCGCAAGTAGAGGAGGGGCGCTATGGGACGAGAGCTGAGGAAGTGTTGTTCTAAGTCAGCCATAAAAATGTTGGCATACTGTGGGGCCATGCGGGTACCCATAGCAGTGCCGCTGACTTGAAGGTATAAGTTGTCCCCAAATCTGAAATGGTTGTGGGTGAGGACAAAGTCACAAAGCTCAGCCACCAGGCGTGCTGTGGCCTCATCAGAGATACTGTTCCTGACAGCTTGTAGTCCATCCTCATGTGGAATATTGACGTAAAGCGCTCCTACATCCATGGTGGCCAGGATAGTGTTTTCAGGAGGATCACCAATGCATTGTAGTTTCCTCAGGAAGTCGGTGGTGTCTCGAAGATAGCTGGTAGTGCTGGTAGTGTAGGGTCTGAGGAGAGAGTCCAAATAGCCAGATAATCCTGCTGTAAGAGTGCTGATGCCTGAGATGATGGGAAGTCCAGGGTTTCCAGGTTTATGGATCTTGGGTAGCAGATAGAATACCCCTGGTTGGGGCTCTGGGGGTGTGTCCATGTAGATTTGTTCCCGTGCTGTAGCCAGGAGTTTCTTGAGCAGATGGTGTAGTTTCTTTTGGTTCTCCTCAGTGGGATCAGAGGGTAGTGGCCTGTAGAATGTGGTGTTGGAGAGTTGCCTGGCAGCCTCCTGTTCATAATCCGACCTGTTCAGACTACAGCACCTCCTTTGTCAGCCCCTTTGATTATAATGTCAGAGTTGTTTCTGAGGCTGTGGATGGGATTGCGTTCTGTATGGCTGAGGTTATGGGGCAAGTGATGCTGTTTGTTCACAATATCAGCCTGTGCACGTCTGCGGAAGCACTCTATGTAGAGGTCCAGTCTGTCATTTTGACCGTCAGGAGGAGTCCATGCAGAGTTCTTCTTCTTGTAGTGTTGGTACTAGGGTTCCTGTGGGTCAGTGCACTGTTCAGTGGTGTGTTGAAAATATTCCTTGAGTCGGAGACGACGAAAGTAGGCTTCCAGATCACCGCAGAACTGTATCATGTTCGTGGGGATGGTGGGGCAGAAAGAAAGTCCCCGAGTTTTACACCAATAGCGCTTTACACCAATATTCCACATGAGGATGGACTGCAAGCTGTCAGGAACAGTATCCCTGATGAGGCCACAGCATGCCTGGTGGCTGAGCTTTGTGACTTTGTCCTCACCCACAACCATTTCAGATTTGGGGACAACTTATACCTTCAAGTCAGTGGCACTGCTATGGGTACCCGTATGGCCCCACAGTATGCCAATATTTTTATGGCTTACTTAGAACAATGCTTCCTCAGCTCTTGTCCCCTAGCACCACTCCTCTACTTGTGCTACATTGATGACAGCTTGATTAGCCTCTGAGACCGGGATGCCATGAAATGGTTTTTGTGGTAAAGTAAGTTTGAAAAGGCAGCTTACTGCCATGGGTTATAGTTCTATTTACAGACACAGGAAAAAAATTAATTCCTCCAACTCTGGTGCCTATAAAATCATAATCCATGATTACAAAGGTGCCTCCTATGTCCATGTTAATAGCCTGAAGTGCACATCTCCATATGCGAATGGTACACTGTTCATCTAATTTGTGTTTAATTGTTGGAAATACTTTGCCTAATCACTGTCACAGAAGCCAGGAATGTTTGGGTCCTCAATATAAAGGTTTTCACTTGCTGGTAACAGACTTTTATTTTTAAAATGACTTCATATCCCACTTTATGATTTGTGAACGTTGCAGGATTTGTGCTATTTGAAGTCTTACATCCTCATTTCCTGTCAGTACTATTAAAATTGATTTCCGCCATGAGCAAGAGAAAGATAATACAAAATGGGTTCCTGTGAGAGAGAGAGACTTATCCCCAGAGGAGCCATTACAAACTCTCTTATATTATTTTAACTTTCTTTTATTAGTGATTCTCTTTGGAAAAGAGCAACTTATCATTTGGTCAATTACGGGACATGTTATCCAAGGACATTGTTGAGGTCCATTTTACCTATTATGTTTCCATTGCAGAAATATGGCATGACCTTTGTCCTTCAGAGTTCGCTCCAAGATGATGTGTTGGCCAGCTGATCACATGATACTGTTTTTATTCCCTGATTGGCAGGGCCGGATCCAAGTTTTTTGCCGCCCCATTCCAACCCCTTCCCCAAATCCCCGGCCCTGCCTCCTCCCTGGGGCATGCCACATTTCCCCTCTTACCCCTCTGGGGGGAGAAGCGGAGCGGCGGCGTGCTCGGGGGAGGAGGTGGAGGTGAGCTGGGGGGGGAGCGGTTTCTCTGCCCCCTCCCAGGGTTACTTCCTGCGGCCCTCCCCGTGCCCCCCACCGCCGCAGCTCACCTCCACTCCGCCTGCTCCCCTGAGTGCGCCGCCGCTGCTCCGCTTCTCCCCTCTCCCTCCCAGGCTTGCCGCAAAACAGCTGATTCGCGCGGCAAGCCTGGGAGGGAGGGGGGAGAAGCGGAGCGGCGGCGGCGCGCTCAGGGGAGCAGGCGGAGCGGAGGTGAGCTGCGATGGTGGTGGGTGGTTCCTCTGCACCCCCCCAGGGTTACTTCCTCCGGTCCTCCCCGCGCCCCCCACCTCCGCAGCTCACCTCTGCTCAGGGCCGGCTCCCAGCTTTTTGCGCCCCAAGCAAAAAAAAAAAAAAAAAGGAGCCGGAGTGCCGCCCTAAGCATATGCTTGGAGCGCTGGTGCCTAGAGCCGGCCCTGCTGATTGGATACGTGTAATTTCTAATACCCCTTTGGTGCTTTGAACCCCTCAGGGAGAGGGAGCTGATCTGCAAGGCTAGGAAAGATTAGAGCATGGTAGACCTTCTCCATTCTAGGCTGCACAAAGCTTGCCTGAGACGTTATTTCTGGAAATACCGGGTACAGAGAGGCCTTCCAGATCTCCTGGCTGTCCCTTGTTAAAATACTACCACCACTGTGAAAGGCCTATGACCTCTTAGCCTCTGATGGAGTCATCCCTCTCTGGACACTGCTAAGTCACCCTTGCAGGAGAGGAGTTGTTTGTTTTGGGGACATGTCAGATTACACCAACTGTCATATTTCCAACAACTCTTCCTCTTCCCACCCAACCCTCCTGCAAGGTCCTCAGGCACATCTCACAAAATGTACCCAGGTGATATCACCAATGGACTCAGCATACTTTTCAAGAATCCAAAGGATAAACATTTTCACCTGGTGAAACTTTTCTTCACTTACTTACTGCCTTATTAGGATGAGAGGCTTGGGAGCAATACTAAACAGCTACCCCAATCCTTGCCCTTCCTTTCTTCCAGCATCTTGGTCGCCTCCTACCATCCTATTTCTACCATCTCCATCACTCCTGGACAGGGGTTTTTCACCAGGCTAAAGGAATAGTTTTTCCATTAGCTTTTTATTAAAACATTTGCAACACACCACTTGGCAACTATAAGATTAATTGGCTGAGCACTAAGTTAAAATGTAAATTTGTTCCATACTATTCACACAAAGTAACTGCATGTTGACTCAGTTATTTAACTGACTCTGTGTCAGGGCTTATCTGAGAGGTTTGGGGAACTCTGGGCCTCTGTTTTGTCAAGCAGGGTCTCCTTCCATGTTAAAAAAACAAACCCTTTGTTGTGAAACCAAGTTCCACACATCTAACCTTCCTGACAGCAAACCATAAAAGTGAGCAAACGAAAAGTGAAGCCACCTAACCACACATCCCCTCTTTGCTTCCACTCATAGGGCACATCTATGAAAGTGTGATTGTAGCGCAGACAGGCAAACCCAGGCTGGCCTCAATTTAGCTAGCGCGGGTAACAATCAGGGCCGGCGCAACCCCTTAGGCGACCTAGGCGGTCGCCTAGGGCGCTAAGCTTTGGGGGGCACCAGCCGCCCCGGTCGTCAGCGCATTTCGAGGGCGGGACCTTCCGCCGCCTCTGTCGGGGGCGGCATTTTGGGGGCGGGACCTTCCGCCGCCCCGCTTCTGGTAACAATAGTAGTGAAGACACGGTGTCACAGACTTCAGTGTAGGGCCAGCAACCCAAGTACATACCCAGGTTTACAGGGGGCTTAGACTGGGGCAGCTAGTGTGCACTGAATCCCATGCTGACGTGTCTTCTCTAATATTGTTACCAGCGCTAGCTAGATTAAAGCTAATGCAGGTCTGCCTGCACACACTACAAACATACTTGAATGTACTGCGTAGAAATACTCCTAATCACTCGCCTCAGCAATTCCACAGCCAGGGCCTTCGGAGTGCCATTTAAAGTGTGGGGGGGTATAGATTTCCTGCTCCCCCCTCCCCCCCCACATCACCTTACTTTTCTTCTCTCAGGCTCCCCCTGCCAACTAGCTGCCTGACCTCTCTGGCCCATGAGCCCCGACATCCACCCCTTCTGAATTTGAGTGAGTGGCATTGTGACAACGTGACGAAGTGTTTACGCATATTAGGAACAAAAATAATCCTAACAAGGGTCTATTGTTAGATGGAAATTGTAGAATTAATAACAATGCAGAAAAGGCAAAACATGTTCTGTATTTGAGAAAAACCAGATGATGCAGTCATATCATAACACTCTTTCCATTCCACTGTCTCGGGAGGATGTTAAACAGCAGCTACTAAAGTTAGACATCTTGAAATCAGCAGTTCCAGATAACTTGCACCAAAGAGCTTTAAAAGAGCTGGCTGAGGAGCTCCCTGGACTGGTAATGCAGACATTCAGTAAGTCTGGGAACAGCTGTTAAGTTCCAGAAGACTGGAAGGAAGCTAATCTCATGCCAATATTTAAACAGGGTAAAGAGGGTGACCTGAGTAATTATAGGTCTGTCAGTCTGACGTCAGTCCTGGGTAAGATAATGGAGAGGCTGATATGAGACTCGATTAATAAAGTATTAAAGGGAGTTGATGTAATTAATGCAAATCAACATGGGGAAAATAGATCCTGTCAAACGAAGTGGAGATTTTTTTTATGATATGATAAGTTTGGTTAATAAAAGGTAATAGTGTTAATATAATATACTTGGACTTCCGTAAGGCTTTTTACTTGGTACTGAATGACATTTTGATTAAAAAAGTAGCAAGATATAAAATGAACATGACACGTGAAATGGATTAAAACTGGCTAACTAGTAGATCTCAAAATGTAATTGTAAAAGAGAATCATTGAATGGGTGTTTCTAGTGGGATCCCACAGGGATCATTTGTGGCCCTACAATATTTAACATTTTTATTAATGACCTGAAGGCAGGGCAGGGGCTGCGCTTCGCAGTGGAGGAGCTGATAAGATCAGCTCCCCTGCCACAAAACACAGCCCTCTTCCCAGTGGAGGCTGAGGTGGGCCTTAGTCCCGTCCCCCCGCCTCGCCATGGAGCCCTGCCCCTGCTCCTCTTCTCTCCCTTCTGAGGACCCACCCCCTGGCCAGGCCAGAGCCGGGCAGTGGTAAAAGCCACCCAGGGAGCCAGGGCTGCTGTGGGGAGCCCCGGATCCTCCATCTGCCCTGGATGGCATACCCTGGGGGGCAGGTCACAAGCCGGGGGCTACTCTGAGGCACTCCAGCCCCCTGTCCAGGGCAGTTGGAGGGGCTGGAGCTCCCCACAGTGGCCGGGGCTCCCTGGGCAGCTCTTACCATGGCCCGGCTCAATCTTCCGGCCTGGCCAGGGGGTGGGGCCTTGGGGGGAAGAGGAGGGGCAGGGGGCTTCTACACAGCTTCTGGTGCTCCTGCGGGGCCTTCAAATTGCCCGGGGCCCCTGGCCATGGGCCCCATGGGCCTGTGTATTAATCACCACTGACAATGGTTCCTTCTGGCCTTGGAATCTATGGTCTATAACCTGGCATATGGGGTTGCAGCACCACTCAGGTTTGGCCCAGCCAGGTAGCCAAAAAATGGTCAGGCCATGGCCTGGGTGGCTCCCCCTCCCCTCACCCCTGGACCCACAGCCTATGACAACTAGAGTGCACCACCGACCATACATCACAATATTAACTCTGCTTGCGCAAAGCCAGCCTCCAGTGCTCTCCTGGCATATGTATACTGGGCAATATTTGTCCCTAACAATAATTCTGATGAACACCCCTGCCATTGTCATCCCTCTTGGTAGCACTCACCTTCTCCCTGTCAGTTCCATCAGCTCCTTGTTTGGGGGGCTGGGCGGGTGACTCGCACTGAGTAATATATTTCCAGCAGATTCTAGTACCAGTTTAGGCGTTAGGTGGATTAAAATGAACCCTTTTGCACACAGGTGCTGAGATGCTGGGTCACTTTCAGACGTCACTTCACTCTGCGCTGACAGAGAGGGGGCTCTGCACGCTAGACTTACTGCATAATTCGGGGGTTTTAGAGCCAAGTTAGGGGTGTGGTACAGGAGCTCTAGCACTAGCAGAGCGTGTGTCTGGGTGGAGATGTGGAGGTGACGTGCTGGTAAGTGGGTTAACGTTTCATTTCTGTGTCAGGTCTGTTGGGGAGAGGCATGTGGGGAAGGGACCTCAGCTGTGTCACAAGATTTTGTGGATGGATGGATTTCCACGTAGTGCATGTTTAAAAATTCGATATCAAACCTCGAGGCAAATATTTGATGCCACATCTACATGCTGGTGGATGTGGGGTTGTGAGCCTGAGGCAAGGTGCGAGGAGCAGCCTGGAGGGTCCTGGTATTGGAGGGACGTGGGCATCAGCACTGGGGGGACCAGTGTGGGAGGGGCATGGAGATCAGCACTAGGGGGACTGGTGTGGGAGGGATGTGGGCATCAGCACTGAGGGGACCAGTGTGGGAGGGGCATGGAGATCAGCCCTAGGGGGACTGGTGTGGGAGGGATGTGGGCATCAGCACTGGGGGGACCAGTGTGGGAGGGGCATGGAGATCAGCACTAGGGGGACTGGTGTGGGAGGAGCATGGAGATCAGCACTAGGGGGACTGGTGTGGGAGGGATGTGGGCATCAGCACTGAGGGGACCAGTGTGGGAGGGGCATGGAGATCAGCACTAGGGGGACTGGTGTGGGAGGGATGTGGGCATCAGCACTGGGGGAACCAGTGTGGGAGGGGCATGGAGATCAGCACTAGGGGGACTGGTGTGGGAGGGGCATGGAGATCAGCACTAGGGGGACTGGTGTGGGAGGGGTGTGGGGAACAGTGCTCAGGGGCTGGGTGTGGGATGGGGCTGGGAATGGGTGAGAGAGGGGTGGGGATCGGCGCTGGATGTGGGAGGCTGGGAGCAGTGCTGAGGGGCCTGGTATGGGAAGGACAAAGGGATTGGCTGTCGGGGGATGCATGTGGGAGGGGCCTGGTGTGGGAGCAGTGCTGAGATGGTGAGAGAATCCTGGCAGCCCAGGGTTTTGGCCTGAGCTGTGGTTGATACTGTAGATCCAGATGCCACCAGCAGAGGCTGCTGCTCCACGCGCTGCATCCTGCAAAGCAAGTGACTCATGGTTTTCCCACCTCGTGCCACCTGTGCCCAGCATCAGAGCTAGCGTGAGCAGACATCCTGATATTAGGGGCTTTGTCTTATATAGGCAACTATACCACCACCGCGCCCCCTGGAAACAAGTGTCCTGATTTTTCACACTTACTATCTGGTCACCCTACTCAGGGCAGCTCCACCCAGCACCAGGGTTCAAAGCAGATCCCAGAGTATGCATGCTGCATTGTGCTGGGCAGTGGGGCTGGGCAGGGAGGGAGCAGGACAGTGGACTTGATCCAGGAGTGGCCAGAGGGAAGCAGAGGGGTGGTGTGTGTGTGGGGGATATTGGTGCCTGGGGAGGGTGGAGTTGGGGAGGAGTCGCACCTTTAATCCACAGTGCGAGGGGGGAGGCCTCCCCATTGCAGGTGCATTGTGTGTGTGCCGTAGGATCTGGTTCCAAGGGGTGGGTGTGTGTGTGTGTGGTATTGTTTTTGGGTGTTTCCTGAATCCCTCGCACACAAAGGGGCGATTTCCCCCTCCAAGCTCAAAGATCACGCCCAAGCTGCAGTGCGATGCGTGGGGCGGTTCCCATCATTTGCAGGCCTTTCCAAGAGGTTGGAACTTGTGAGGTTGGCAGTACTGCTCCACCAGCCGGCATGGCACATCCACCACTCCCCTCAGGTGCTCCCCCTCCCCCACTGGAAGTACCAGAATTGTTAATCTAACCTTCAGCTGCTGTTAATCACTGGGGTGGGCTATAGGCCCCAAAGCCTCCGAGCCCCAGTCACGGGTGGGTTACAGACCCTGGGCCTGATGTTCCACTTCAGACAAAGCACCCAAGGGGTGAACACGCTGCCATTGTGATCTGATAGCATTTTACACTCATGTGGACTGGTGTAAATAATGACTCAAGGTTCCAGGCTACAGCCAACCGGGCCTGTAAGAAGTGAGACTCACTTCCCCTGCTCCAACACTTGTGGGAAAGTCACTGACTCTGTGGGTTCTCTCGCTCTCCTTGCCTACCAGTCTCCATCTAAACACCCAGAACAAGGCCTCTGGGAATAAGGGACCTGATCCTGTGATGTGCTGGGTGTTATTGGCACATTGCACCTGACACGGTGAGGCCGACGGTCTCTGGTTCGAGGTTAGCAGCACCATTTCCAACCCTCTCATGGGACTAATGCAGATTTTGCTTCTCTCTCTCTGGAGCTCCCTCAGCTACTTTCCTGATATAAGCTTCCTTGTCAACTCCATTCCAAAATCAGTGTTGCCAGCTGTGAGGTCTGTGGAGGGAGGAGACCAGGATAGAGGCGAGTAACAGGCGTGCTGGTAAGGCTGAGAATTCTGGAACTGTTTCATGTCAGCATACGGAGATGCTGTAGTAGAAAGAGAGTTGTGCTTACCCCATCCTCTGCCAGGCTCCTCCCTTGGCTTTCAGCTCTTCATACCCGCTGTGTATGTCAGACAGTTTTATGCCATCTAGTGGTGTTTTTATCAGAAGGCTTAACTGCCTTTACAAGAGAGTAATTTAACGCTATTTCCAGCTTAAGCACCATATCTACAGGGCGTGAAATTAGTTCCAGCAAGCAGCAAATTTGCTGCTAATAAAAATATTTAGCAATTCACTAGTCTTTAAATCAGTAGCAGAATATTTTTTACTTGCATCAATGCTTGTTTCTTCCAATTTTAATACTTGATAATCAAGCTAGAATTTTTACAGCTTTAGTTCAGCAAGTTTTTATGACTGTGCAAAGAGTTTTGAATCGATCCCCAAGTCCTTCTGACTCCACAGCAGATCCTGGCAATGCATTTCAGATCCAGCTATTGTAACCTATTTATTTAATATTCATAAATGTCAACAAATCACCTCAGACCCGGGTGCCTAAGGAGCATTATATTTAAGCTCCTGTATTATTAACCCCATTTCTCCTTGAACCTAGACCTGTGGAAGATTGGGCTGCTGTTTTTGGGAGGAGGGGATAGGATCAGAGGAGCTCATGGCATTCCTGGCAGCTCCCTCACTGGGTCGCCAACTGGCCACAGCAGCTCAAAGCTGCTGTGCTCTTTTTTCTGGCAGCATTTTTCCTCTCTTTCTTTATTCCCCTCTTATATGAGAATGCTGAGTCTGAGTCTCATCTCTACCTTCGGCCATGTTTAGGAGAGAGAAGATGCCTCAAAGTGACAGGGGAAAGGTAACCTTGAAGCTGTCTTGTTGGATGGTCTAGGAACCCTTTGGTGCCCTCAAGCAAAGGTCACAGGGATACATAGGGTTTTACAGAGATCCCCAGCCCAGGATATATGCATAAGAGTTCATCAGAGGGTGGCATATGAGGTCTCTACCAAAAGGCAATAACCTATTGGTTGTAACCACTGCAAAACGTATGTCTAGGTCATATTTGAGGAGTTCTGTATCTCTACTGAAAGTTATGCTCTGAAGATCTCAGAGTTCAGACAGGCCCCCAGAAAGTGACACACTTCAGAAACGTTCCTTTCAGGCACAAGGTAACACACACTTATCTCCCTGTCTGGCCATTCATACTTTAGGCCTATTTGCATCCTACGCCAGTTGTGAATCATAGAATATCAGGGTTGGAAGGGACCTCAGGAGGTCATCTAGTCCAACCTGCTGCTCAAAGCAGGACCAATCCCCAACTAAAGCATCCCAGCCAGGGCTTTGTCAAGCCTGACCTTAAAAACCTCTAATGAAGGAGATTCCACCACCTCCCTAGGTAACCCATTCCAATGCTTCACCACCCGCCTAGTGAAAAAGTCTTTCCTAATATCCAACCTAAACCTGCCCCACTGCAACTTGAGACCATTGTTCCTTGTTCTGTCATCTGCCACCACTGAGAACAGTCTAGATCCATCCTCTTTGGAACCCCCTTTCAGGTAGTTGAAAGCAGCTATCAAATCCCCCCATTCTTCTGTTCTGCAGACTAAATAATCCCAGTTCCCTCAAACTCTCCTCATAAGTCATATGCTCCAGCCCCCTAATAATTTTTAAAAGCAGCAAAGAATCCTGTGGCACCTTATAGACTAACAGAGGTTTTGCAGCATGAGCTTTCGTGGGTGAATACCCACTTCTTCGGATGCATCCTTGCATCCGAAGAAGTGGGTATTCACCCACGAAAGCTCATGCTGCAAAAC
>QXTE01000331.1:193427-211818 GCA_003942145.1 Platysternon megacephalum | reverse complement strand
GTGTAGAGCTTCCGTTTGTAGCTAAGTCCCTCCAGAGGTATGAAGCAGGATTGAAGACAAGATGGAGATGAGGCATCAGCCTTTTATAGTCTTTTCCAGGTGTAAGAACACCTCTTTGTTCTTACTGTGGAAAATTACAGCAAAATGGAGTTTGGAGTCACATGGGCAAGTCCCTGCATACTTTGCTGAGTTACAAGGTGTATTTGCCTTCTCTCAATCAGTCAATTGTATAGCTGATGGTCCTTAATAGGTATATCTCCATATATAATGGGCCATCAAGCAGGCTAGGCAGAGCTAACACCAACTTGTCTGGGATGTCACCCAGAAGCATAGCACAAGTTTGAAATACAGACAGTATAGAGCCAATATTCATAACTTCAACTACAAAAATGATACACATATACAGATAGCATAACCATAACCAACAAACCATAACCTTGTCTTAGACACCCTATTTGACCCCCCTTTATACAAGATTTGGTGCCACTATAGGACCCTGGTTACAACCATGTTTTATGTGGTCCCAGATTATGTCAAGAACGTCACACAGGCTGAAACTGAGGACATGTGGAGGCTGGGTTTGGTGCTTCAGAAGAGGCAGGGTGATGATGGGCTTGTCTTTAGGATGCCTTCATTAGTGGATGTATGCTTTAATTGCTTTCTGACTTGTGCTTTATAAGTTGTTTGGATCCTGGCTCCTAGCTTGTTGAGCACCTAGTTAATGCTCCTGTTTTCTACCCGGAAAAAAAAAAAAAAAAAAGGTGAATAAGAAAGCAGCCACAGCATGTCCTCTGGGTGGTAAGTGCTGCACTGTCTCATGAGGCTTTTCAGTACCTATGGTTGCCGCACAGCTGTGCAGGAGTTTCAGGTGCCACATGCCTTTATCTGATTTATTTTTTCTTTCTTTCAAACATCATTGTGTGTTAGGGAAGCTTCAGAACATTCTTTCTCAGAGTTGCCTGGGTTATCTATGCAGATTCCCAATCCACTGGGCAGATGCTTTCATGGGAACAAAAATCACCAGAGAATATTGGACAGCAGAGATTATGGAGTGTGCCTACAATCAGGCAGGGGTGCATCCACAGAGCATGAAGCTGCAAGCAGCAGGTCACATGGAGTATCTTCTCTTACATGTGGCAAAAGAGACTCAGGCTCCTGTCACAGCACAAGCCACTGACACCTCCTGGCAAACAGGTCTCTTGGCAATTACAAATCTATGGGCAGACACTAGCAGAGAAGATTGATGTGTTTGCTCCAGGGAATTGTGAAGAGTGAAGCTCCAGTGGGTCTGGTGGCTAGATGGGAGGTGAGGGCAACACTGTTTCACAAGCAACTCTAACCTCCATGACAGCAGCCCTGACAGTTGATCCAAAGTGGTTAGCTGCTTGTAACCTATGTAGAGGGGAGGTAAGTCAATTCACTTACCAATTCTGTGCTACAGAATTCCTCTGGCAAAGTATTTGCACAGACCATGAATCCCTATTCTTGCAAGAGACTACAGCTGGATTTTCTATAGGAACCCTCTAAATATTAAAAGTGGAAATAATGGGATTCACTTTCTTTCTCTCCTCAGGAATCCAGTACCAGTCTTTACCATAAGACGGTTCTGCACACACCCAGTTAATAATGTCAAATTCCTTTTTATGAATAACACTCCAATAAAAAAATCCCAGCCAAGCAGTTGCAATGCAATCTCGCGAGACTGACATTTCTAGCTAGAGATTTATTTCCCTTTTTGTCATCATGAGAGGTCCACTCATTGCTAGTGTGCCTCCTCCTGGTTGCTGTGGGGATTCGCTCCTTCCAAATGCTGCGCCCGCCTCTGGTGGCCTCTCCAACCATCGTCCTCTTTCACACTGCCGTCCCTCTCGCTCCAGCTTCCTCTTTGACTTGGCTCTCCAGAGAAGTCACTGTAGTCCTCCCCTTCTGGGGTATCAAAGCCTTTGGGGGCAAACTGTTCCAGGCACTCTGCTTTCCACTGCCTGCTCTGCACAACTTCCCCAGTGACTGGCAGGAGAACCCAGGACTGCCCTCTACTCAGAGTTTCAGCTCAGGGACCCTCTAGTCAGCAACCAAGGTCTGTTCCCTCCTGGACCTTGCTGCCTTTCCCTGAGCCCTTTCCTTACCTTCCGACTCTGCCCCCTTCTCTGGGTTTGCCAGCCCCACAGCTCCCTGCTCCCAGGGAGTAACTGTAGGTTACTTGCTTCTATAGCCCCAAACATGCCTCCCTTCTCCCAGGGAGTGACTGCAGACTCCTTCCTGCAGAGCCCCTTGCTGCTCGCAGCTCCTGGGCTTTATCTAGGCCCCTCCTGTTCCCATCCAGCTAAGTCTCGAGCCTCATCTCTAATTAATCCATACTCCCTGGCTTCTCCTTCAGGTGCAGCCAGGCAGTTAATAAGCCCACTTGGCCACCTGGACCCCATCACGCCTTGTGTGGATGGACACCCCATCATGCCTTTAAAATGAAGAATATAACACAGGGTCTAGACCCAATATATATATATATATCATGCCTTGCAAAATCAATACAGGGCTTGGGACGTCTGACAATCAGAGATCTTCTGCTTTCATGTAAGCTCACCCTTGGTAATGCACTAACAGTGAAATAAAACATTTAGCTGTCCTACATAACCGGGTGTTTCAGCATCCACACTATTGAGCGCATACACAACTTCAAATAAGAAAAACAACAACTTGGCAATGACTGTAGCTGTGAGGCTCACACAGTGTCTGTTTCCATGATACAGTACATCTCCCGGAGACATTTGGCCTCCTACCTGCGATCCCTCCTCTATCCTTTTTCCCAGTCTCAATCCCACTGGGAAACTGCATTGAGATCTACCCCAGCGCTCAGCCTGGGTTATCACTGGCAGCTCTATCTCCCTCCTGCAGGGCAGGGCTGGATCTGACTGGGGCTCTATATGGTTGCCAGTTTTGTACCCCTGATAGCACTCACTGCTGATTGGCCAGGAGCTTCCAGCCTCTCACTAAGGGGCTATGTGGGTGCATGCAGCAATGACTGTCCTTAACAAAGCCTTCTACACCAGCTTCAAAACAGCTACTGAGCATGGTTAACAACGTTCTGCACTCCCTCCAGTGTGCGGAAACAGCTACTACTTCTTTGCACTCACTGCCCCCTTGTCCGGCAATGTTTCCATATCAACTCAGAACAAGTAGAAACAGCAGCTAGAATCCCAGCAGTCAGTGTGTTTGGCTAAACACCAGGAAATAAGAAGAAGAAAGGGGGATTACATGCTGACCAGTAACAAACGGGGCCAATGAGCNTCTGGCAATGTTTCCATATCAACTCAGAACATGTAGAAACAGCAGCTAGAATCCCAGCAGTCAGTGTGTTTGGCTAAACACCAGGAAATAAGAAGAAGAAAGGGGGATTACATGCTGACCAGCAACAAACGGGGCCAATGAGCTGCCAGATGGCGATAGCCACATGCTTCTCCATGTTAAGGGGAACTCTCCTGATGGAACTTTCCTGTTCTCCTGCTGCAGCTCCAGGATGGGCTTTGCACAGATTTCCAGGGAAGCAGCCTTGCACATCCTGAAGTTCTGCCTCCACTGCTCGGCATCCCAGTTCTGCAGCATTGTCCTGTCAGCTGGGCACTGCTGGGTGGCCAAGCCCAGAAGCGACATTCCGCTGAATGAAGCCAATCCAGGAGAATTCCCTGCAGAAGTACTTGCTTGATTTCATCTTCCTCTAGCAGGATCCGCACAGCAGCACAGTGGCTATACTGGTGGCTCCACCAACTCATCCAAACCATCCAGCAGCCTGGCTGCTAGTACATCTAGTGCAGCTGTTTGTATCCCTGGGTGGAGGGATAGCTCAGTGGTTTGCACATTGGCCTGCTAAACCCAGGGTTGTGAGTTCAATCCTTGAGGGGGCCACTTAGGGATCTGGGGCAAAATCAGTACTTGGTCCTGCTAGTGAAGGCAGGGGGCTGGACTTGATAACCTTTCAGGGTCCCTTCCAGTTCCATGAGATAGGTATATCTCCATAGATTAGATTATGCCTGTCAGGATTGCAGCACTCAGCAGTGTTTCCTCCTGCTACCTGACAGCAGTTTGAAAACACTAGATTGCTAAACCAGATGAAGCCCTGGGATACCATGAAAGGAATTATGGGAGTTTTAGTTTGACCCCAAGTCTCAGAGTTCCAGTAGGGTCCAGCAGGTATCCAGCAATGTGCCATGAGAAAAATCCCCAACTGCATAGAACCAAGCGACAGTGCATTGCACCATGGGATATCTGTCCACAATGCTATGCAGTTATTTCAGAAAAGCACAGAGCTGTGTGGACACAGCATGACTTACAAGGGAAGGAGCTTAAGTTGTAAACAAAGTAAAGTGGATGCACTTTCAGTGTAGTTATACTGGAAAAACATATACCCCCCCCCCCCCCCCCAAAAAAAAAACCTACCCNTCTCTGTTTTCTATATTTAATACTATTTTATTTAAGCTAGTTTGGTGTTTGATCATTAGAAGTATGGGCATGCACTGACCATGGAAACTCGGCACTGACTTGTCTAGCAGCATCAAGACAGTGAGTGCTGGAGGGAGACTGTGGTCAAGGGACATATTGGTTCCAATGGCATAAGAGAGCGGTCCTGGAATCAGAATTTAGATTGCTAGAAAGTAAACTTAGGTCCAGGATCTCAGTTAGTTTTCTTTGAAATCTTCTAGTCCACAGGGGTGTTGGATTAAGGTTCATTTACTCAGCAAATGTATCTAACTAAGGCAAAACACTCAGCCAGTAGTGATCAATTACTCACAAGTGGGAAGCCCATCAGGATCATCTCATCACAGTCGTGTCCAGCACTAGATTATACAGCTTCAATCTCCTGTTGTTACACAAACTTATTTATAACGGTTATCTTTTCCTATACATATATATTAGTCTCTCATTTTCATGTTCACTTTCCTCCCCCATCAGTATAGATTTAGTGTTAGTTCAAAATGGTCTTTTCTAGCATTTTAGCTACTTTATCTTGTTCTCACAAACATGAGTGCTCTGCAATTTCTTTCACATGAGCAACATAACCTGATTACAGTTTCTTACACATGTGCAACATTAAATATGATTACTCTGCAATTTGTTACACATACACAGTTCTTCTTCTGCTGTTAAATATTATCAGAACAGACTCTTAACATCCACAGCAGGCTTCTGTCAGGCCTAAAGATGCCTTTGCTCCTAATACGGGGGATACAGGATCAGGTGGACAGGGGGAATTTCAAGATCTCCATGTGTGGATGAGAAGATGATGTAAAGAGGAGGGGTTTACGCTTATTAGGTACTGAAGAAATTTCTGGGGAAGGGTGAACCTCTGAAGAAGGGATGGGTAAATTCTGTAGGATGGTCTGTGTTACACGGGAGGGCAGACTAGATGATCACTGTGGTCCCTTCTGGCCTTGGAATCTATGAACATAAGTGGAATCAGATGGCTGGCACAGACAATTGGCAAACTTTAATAGCATACACATCTCTAGATTATAGTCAAAGAAATGTCAGCTGATATTAAACTACATCCAGTGAAGGACTGAGACTTGGCTTCCAGTGGGTACAGCAAAAAGAAATGAGTGAAGATGGAGAAAGCAACTGCCAGGCCAGAGCTTTCGTCAGTCAAAAACAACAGCTGCATGGAGGGTATCTGATTAACACAATAGTTAATACTCCATCCTAAGAGAGAACATTGTTTTAAGAGCAGGGTAAACTCTTTGATACAGAGACTGTCTTTTTGTTCTGTGTTTGTACAGCACCTAGCACAATGAGGTGCTGGTCCATGACGGGGGCTCCTTGGCACTACTGTAATACAAATAAATATTAATTAATTAATAGGAGAGAACAAATTTCCCACCCAAGCACTGTGCCTTTAAATACAAAATTGCCAAACCCAGCCGTGGGAAGCTTTGGCATGGTTTGTTCCAAAGTCCTGCTGGCTGCTGCTTCTCTCCCCTTTGGAGGGCCTCGGATCATAGAAAATTAGGGCTGGAAGAGACCTCAGGAGGTCATCTAGTCCAACCCCCTGCTCAAAGCAGGACCAACCCCAAGTAAATCATCCCAGCCAGGGCTTTCTCAAGCCGGGCCTTAAAAACCTCTAAGGATGGAGATTCCACCACCTCCCTAGGGAACCCATTCTCTGCTAGGCTCCTTAGGTAGATGTCAAAGTTCTTACAGCTTGAACAAAGCTGCAACTGCACAGCCTCCTCTCCTCACAGACCCAGCAGATCCAACATCTCTGGTGTACTCCATGTGGGAGCGCATCTGTTGCGGAAAACCATCATGGTCAGCTGGGAAGATGATGTGTGAACAGTCTACGCTGAGCAAACAGGAAGAGGAATTAAAAAAATTCCCAGGCCTTTAAATGGGCGAGAGATGCATGTCTGTATACCCGCAGGGCAGCGGAGTTCAAGCTGCTTACCAGAACAATCCTGATGGGCATTGTGGGACACCTCTTGGAGGCCAATTAGGGTGACATAAGCAAGCACAGCATCTACACTGACACTGCGTCAGTCTAACTAAGTCACAAAAAGCTTTATACTGCTCGTCAAGGTGCTTTTATTATATTGGTGTAGCAGAGGAATTAATTTGGTGGGAGGAGCTGACATTTGTCGACAAAATTGTGCAGGGTAGACAAGGCCTAAATCTTGGCGACTATTTCTTATACAATACCTGTTGAAGGCAGCTATCAGGGACAACTTCAGCTCTGCTTGATGAGTCTGTCTTAACAGGTTGATGCTACATTTAAAACTTTTTATGTCATTTTAAAAAAGGGAAAGGCAACATCACACCGCATAATTGCCATTTTATTCCTGATGCTGAAATAAAATACCAGTTAAACAGCAATTACATGGCCGTTTATATAATCGATGTATCATCAGAATTAAAGTATTTTATAGTTGAATTTGAGTATCTGAACCTGTTTACCCTTCTGAGGGTAAGTAGGGAAAAAGGCAATTTATAATATTAATACCAGTGTAAAGACTTCATTTGAAGGTCATTTTTAAAAAACTGTTTAGCTTACGGCCAAAGCTGGATGGGCAAAATGTGCTAGCAGCCTGAAGAGAACACAAAATGCGGAGTTTACCCCAGCACTGAAGAGGGGTGAGTTTAAAATGAAGGTTTCCTTTTTAGTAATATTAAAAGCTGTCACCTACCCTGCTTGGTGGGGGCATTCAGCAAACACACCTCGTGCAGGACCAGTCTTTGAGTTCACCTTTCTGGATAAATGGCTTGACTGGAAGCAGAATAAGGGCTGTGGTCCTTGTTCCAGTAACTGACACACTGCTCCTATGCATGTGGATGACTCACGACCACATCGACTGTAGTGAGCATGCCTCCATACATGCATGGAATGATTCGAGTCCCTGCACATATCCACATGGTGTATACATGCTAGACATGCATCCTGCTTTGTAATATCAAAGAATATCAGGGTTGGAAGAGACCTCAGGAGGTCATCTAGTCCAGCCCCCTGCTCAAAGCAGGACCAATCCCCAACTAAATCATCCCAGCCAGGGCTCTGTCAAGCCGGGCCTTAAAAACCTCTAAGGATGGAGATTCCACCACTTCCCTAGGTAACCCATTCCAGTGCTTCACCACCCTCCTAGTGAAATAGTTTTTCCTAATATCCAACCTAGACCTCCCCCATTTGAACTTGAGACCATTGCTCCTTGTTCTGTCATCTGCCACCACTGAGAACAGCCAAGCTCCATCCTCTTTGGAACCCCCCTTCAGGTAGTTGAAGGCTGCTATCAAATCCCCCCTCACTCTTCTCATCTGCAGACTAAATATCCCCAGTTCCCTCAGCCTCTCCTCATAAGTCATATGCTCCAGCCCCCTAATCATTTGCATTGCCCTCCACTGGACTCTCTCCAATTTGTCCACATCTTTTCTGTAGTGGGAGGGGCCCAAAACTGGATGCAATACTCCAGATGTGGCCTCACCAGTGCCGAATAGAGGGGAATAATCACTTCCCTCGATCTGCTGGCAATGCTGCTACTAATGCAGCCAAATATGCCATTAGCCTTCTTGGCAACACTGTTGATTCATATCCAGCTTCTCGTCCACTGTAATCCCCAGGTCCTTTTCTGCAGAACTGCTGCTTAGCCAGTCAGTCCCCAGCCTGTAGTGGTGCATGGGATTCTTCCATCCTAAGTGCAGAACTCTGCACTTGTCCTTGTTGAACCTCATCAGATTTCTTTTAGCCCAATCCTCCAATTTTTCTAGGTCACTCTGGACCCTATCCCTACCCTCCAGTGTATCTACTTCTCCCCCAGGCTTAGTTTTCCTGAATGCAGTGGAAACAAACAGCAGGCAGTTTCCTTGCTCAGAAATCTCCAAGTCTTTCCCTCCTGTGACCACTGTGCCCAAGAAGCTTGCTTCTTTGCTTCCTTTCAGGGTCATGCTCACAACTACTGCTCCTGTCTCTTTGCCTCCAGCATACAGAACCTGAAACTTATATTGTAGCCCCTGCATTTGCAACCACGGAAATCCATCCATTCACTTGGCTTAGCTCTGAGCTTAGTGCCTCATGTCCTAGCCCCACAGCTCCCAGGGGTTTTAATTACAGACCGGGGCTTGATTGCCTCTTCTGATGGGCCTGAAAGTGTGTGCTCGGAATCCATTGACTTCAAATGAGGTCTGTGATTATCTTTGGATCTAATACCCACCTGATGGCAACCATTAGCACCTTTCACCATAACAGACATATATAATATAACTGTGACATGGTCTATCAGGCCTTCTCTGTCCCTTGCTGGAGGCATTGGTACCCTGAAACCCTCTGCTCAAGGAAAATCCACTCAGACCAACAAGGCAATCGTCCAGAGGACTGGAAGGTTAGAAGGGAACAAGTAGGGAGTCATTCATTTTGGATTTGGTTTTGACCAGCGGGGGATGAATTAGTTGCAAATGTGAACATGGTCGGGGGAGGAAGTAATCATGATCGGAAAGAATTCAAAATCCTAAGGAAAGGAGGACATGAGGACAGAATAAAAGCCACAGGAGGCCAATGTGGCTCCACAAGTAGCTTTTTAGCTATCTAAAAACCAAAAGGCGTACATGAAGGAAGGAGGGGATGTCACCTAGGAAATATACATGGGAATAGCGTGGGTGTGTAGGGAGAAAAATCAAGAAAGCCAAGGCAAAGAATGAGTTACAATTGACAAGGAATGTTAGAGACAACAAGAAGAGGTTCTTCAAATATGCCAGTAAAAAAGAAAGATCAAGGATGTTGTGGGTGTGCTGCTCAATGGAGAAGGTGCGCTTGGAATGGAAGATAAGAAGGCAGAGCTGCTCAATGCCTACTTTGCTTCAGTCTTCTCACAAAAAAATAACATGTGACCAGAGGACTAGAGAAGTTACCATAGACAATAAAGAGGAAGGGATGCAGATCAATTTATTTAGTTGGGGATTGGTCCTGCTTTGAGCAGGGGGTTGGACTAGATGACCTCCTGAGGTCCCTTCCAACCTTGATATTCTATGATCAGGATAAGTAAAGAACATGTCAGGGATCTGACTAATTTGAATGAATTCAAGTCAGCAGGGCTTGATGCTATTCACCCCAGGGTGCTGAAGGAATTAGCCAAAGATTCTTGGAGCCACTAGCAATAATATTTGCAAACTCGTGGATGACAGGAGAGGTTCCGGAAGACTGGAGAAGGGCTAACGTAGTGCCCATCTTTAAAAAGGGGGAAAGGAGGAGCCAGGGAACTATAGACCAGGGAGCCTGACTGCTCTAGTAGCTTCCCAGGTATCGAAAAATATAAAACATTTCATTTGTGAATACCTGGAGGATGAAGGGGTAATCACTAACACCCAGCATAAATTTACCAAGAACAAATCATGCTAAACCAGCTTGATTTCCTTCTTTGACAGGGTAACTAGTTTGGTGGATAGGGGGAATGCAGTGGATATAATATACCTGGACTTCAGCAAGGCTTTTGACACAGTTCCACATGACATTCTGATAAGTAAACTGGAGAAATGTGGGCTCGGTGGAGCTACCATTAAGTGGATACATAATTAGGTAAACAACTGCAAACAAAGAGTAACTATTAATGGGATGATGTCAGATTGGAAGGAGGTCTCAAGTGGGGTTCCATAGGGATCTGTTCTGGGTCTGGTGTTGTTTAACCTCTTTATTAATGACCTGGCTATAGGAATAGAGAGCATACTGATTTAATTTGCAGATGACACAAAGTTGGGGGGTGCCAACACTTCGGAGAAGAGAGGTAAGATTCAGAGGGATCTTGATAAATTGGAGAACTGGGCTATAGACAACAAAATGAAATTTAACAAAGACAAGTGTAAGGTGCTACACTTAAGGAAGAAAAAACAAATGCACAAATACAGAATGGGGGATAACTGGCTTGGCATCAGCACTGCTGAGAAGGATCTGGGAGTTGTGGTGGATCACAACCTCAACATGAGTCAATGTGATGCTGTTGCAAAACAAGCAAATGCAATTTTAGGTTACATTAACAGAGGTATAGATTATGCAAGTAATGGGAGGTGATAGTACTGCTTTACTTGGAGCTGGTTAGGCCTCAGCTGGAGTACTGTGTCCAATTTTAGTCACCAATGTATAGAAAGGATGCAGAGAAACTCTTCTAGACCTGCTGCTCACAAACCGGAAAGAATTAGTAGGGGAAGCAAAAGTGGATGGGAACCTGGGAGGCAGTGACCATGCGATGGTAGAGTTCAGGATCCTGACACAAGGAAGAAAGGAAAGCAGCAGAATACGGACCCTGGACTTCAGAAAAGCAGACTTTGCCTCCCTCAGGGAACTGATGGGCAGGATCCCCTGGGAGAATAACATGAGGGGGAAAGGAGTCCAGGAGAGCTGGCTGTTTTTAAAGAATCCTTATTGAGGTTGCAGGAAAAAACCATCCCGATGTGTAGAAAGAATAGTAAATATGGCAGGCAACCAGCTTGGCTAAACAGTGAAATCCTTGCTGATCTTAAACACAAAAAAGAAGCTTACAAGAAGTGTAAGCTTGGACAAATGACCAGGGAGGAGTAGAAAAATATTGCTCAGGCATGCAGGAGTGAAATCAGGAAGGCCAAATCACACTTGGAGTTGCAGCTAGCAAGGGATGTTAAGAGTAACAAGAAGGGTTTCTTCAGGTATGTTAGCAACAAGAAGAAAGTCAAGGAAAGTGTGGGCCCCTTACTGAATGAGGGAGGCAACCTAGTGACCGAGGATGTGGAAAAAGCTAATGTACTCAATGCTTTTTTTGCCTCTGTCTTCACGAACAAGGTCAGCTCCCAGACTGCTGCACTGGGCAGCACAGTATGGGGAGAAGGTGACCAGCCCTCTGTGGAGAAAGAAGTGGTTCGGGACTATTTAGAAAAACTGGACGAGCACAAGTCCATGGGGCCGGATGCGCTGCATCCGAGGGTGCTAAAGGAGTTGGCGGATGTGATTGCAGAGCCATTGGCCATTATCTTTGAAAACTCATGGCGATCGGGGGAGGTCCCGGATGACTGGAAAAAGGCTAATGTAGTGCCCATCTTTAAAAAAGGGAAGAAGGAGGATCCGGGGAACTACAGGCCAGTCAGCCTCACCTCAGTCCCTGGAAAAATCATGGAGCAGGTCCTCAAGGAATCAATTCTGAAGCACTTAGAGGAGAGGAAAGTGATCAGGAACAGTCAGCATGGATTCACCAAGGGCAAGTCATGCCTGACTAACCTAATTGCCTTCTATGAGGAGATAACTGGGTCTGTGGATGAGGGGAAAGCAGTGGATGTGTTATTCCTTGACTTTAGCAAAGCTTTTGATACGGTCTCCCACAGTATTCTTGCCGGCAAGTTAAAGAAGTATGGGCTGGATGAATGGACTATAAGGTGGATAGAAAGCTGGCTAGATCGTCGGGCTCAACGGGTAGTGATCAACGGCTCCATGTCTAGTTGGCAGCCGGTTTCAAGCGGAGTGCCCCAAGGGTCGGTCCTGGGGCCGGTTTTGTTCAATATCTTCATTAATGATCTGGAGGATGGCGTGGACTGCACTCTCAGCAAATTTGCAGATGACACTAAACTGGGAGGAGTGGTAGATACGCTGGAGGGTAGGGATAGGATACAGAGGGACCTAGACAAATTAGAGGATTGGGCCAAAAGAAACCTGATGAGGTTCAACAAGGACAAGTGCAGAGTCCTGCACTTAGGACGGAAGAATCCCATGCACTGTTACAGACTAGGGACCGAGTGGCTAGGCAGCAGTTCTGCAGAAAAGGACCTAGGGGTTACGGTGGACGAGAAGCTGGATATGAGTCAACAGTGTGCCCTTGTTGCCAAGAAGGCTAACGGCATTTTGGGCTGTATAAGTAGGGGCATTGCCAGCAGATCGAGGGACGTGATCGTTCCCCTCTATTCGACATTGGTGAGGCCTCACCTGGAGTACTGTGTCCAGTTTTGGGCCCCACACTACAAGAAGGATGTGGAAAAATTGGAAAGAGTCCAGCGGAGGGCAACAAAAATGATTAGGGGGCTGGAGCACATGAGTTATGAGGAGAGGCTGAGGGAACTGGGATTGTTTAGTCTGCAGAAGAGAAGAATGAGGGGGGATTTGATAGCTGCTTTCAACTACCTGAAAGGGGGTTCCAAAGAGGATGGATCTAGACTGTTCACAGTGGTACCAGATGACAGAACAAGGAGTAATGGTCTCAAGTTGCAGTGGGGGAGGTTTAGGTTGGATATTAGGAAAAACTTTTTCACTAGGAGGGTGGTGAAGCACTGGAATGGGTTACCTAGGGAGGTGGTGGAATCTCCTTCCTTAGAGGTTTTTAAGGTCAGGCTTGACAAAGCCCTGGCTGTCATGATTTAGTTGGGATTAGGTCCTGCTTTGAGCAGGGGGTTGGACTAGATGACCTCCTGAGGTCCCTTCCAACTCTGATATTCTATGAAAGGATTCAGAGGCGAGCGACAGAGATGATCAAAGGGATGGAATGGAAGCCATATGAGCAAAGGCAGAAGGAACTGGGTATGTTTAGTTTGGAAGAGAGGAGAGTAAGGGGAGCGGGAGATATGATAGTCTTTCAAACACTTGAAAGACAGCCATAAAAAAAGATAGAGAAAAGTTATTCTCTCTTGCCCCTTGACTGAGGCAGGGAGTGCTTGCAGTACCACACTTGGTCCTGCAGGGGATGCTATGGAGTAACCTCGCTTGCCTCTTCCCTTCATTTTCAAAGGTATAAATGGGAGTTAGGTGCCCAATTCCCATTGACTTTTGTTGGGAAGTTGAGGGAAAAATTTCAGAAGTGCCTGAGTCCTATTGAAAGTCGATGGAACTTAGCCTTCTATGTTATTTAGGTGCTTTTGAAAATTTTACCCTGGGTGTCTAACCGCCCTTTGCACCTTTGAAAATATCTCCTGGTAAGTAAGAAGAGTTAACATTTCTGCTTGAGCTTTGTTACACCCCAATGGCCCCCTCCCTCAGGGGGTCTCCTGGGGAGGCAGATCAGCACTGTATGTTGCTAACGCTGTTGCAGGCATTGCAAGGCATTTTGGGAAGGGTTAAAGGTGTGTGTGTGGAGTGCAATATTCCTTTTCAGGTTGTGAGAGGCCGAAGGGGGAGGAAGAGAGAGACAGGAATGGGTTAACTCGACACTCCAGCTAGGTCCAGCAGAGATAAGATGCTGACTCCAGCCCAAGGCCACAGCACACAACTGACTCTCTGTTGCCTGCCAACACAGACAGGGGCCTGGATTCCAACCCCGACCAGCTGTGAGAAAGGAGGCTTCAGCTGAACAGAGCTGCAGGGGCTGCGAAAACGAGGGAGACAGTGAAGGCCAGTGAGGGGGAAAACAACGGTTTTGGCATCCCAAACAGTTTTTGCGTCCCTGAAGCCGGTGTGTTTTGGGAAAGCTGAGGAAGCCATGGAAGGCTGGTTTGGACTGGTACAAAGAGGATGAGGGACAGAGGTCCCTGAACGAGATGCCCCCAAGAGACCCCAAGACTTAAAACCCTCCTGGGAGCTAAAGCAACTCGGAGATCAACAGCAGACAGAACTCCCATCCACCTCTTTCCCCCCCCCCCCTTCTTCGTACATTACACCCAGGCTTGGCCAGCCCCGCATAGTGCGTGTGTGAGTATGAAAGTGGGTTAGGGCTTGGGGCACTAACGCCTTCTTCCTTCCTCTGAGTGACGTGGGGAACCCCCAGCACTCTCCGCTGTTATTTTATTAATAAAGCTTTAAAACTCAGTCACTTGGTGTGCTCCGTCATCTCCTCCCCTAACGATCCTGCAGCCTCAGCCTGATCACCTGACAACTCAGGCAGATTGGTAACATAAATCTGTCACAGCTTCATCCCATAGTTGAATTTACAGCATTTTTTATGTGTGTTATAGTGTTGAGGATTCCTATTTAATAGCCAGATTATTTTGTTTCTTGGTTACATGTAAATAGTTTAAAGAGAATTAGTAACCCATTTGCTTCTGTAATGTAAATAGGTGGAAATTAACATTGTGACAGACTGACAATGAAGATAAACTGTACTGAATTAAGTTAAAAACTTTATTGAATTAATACCTTTGGAATACATTGTATTAAAAATGCAATTGTGTATGTGTTACTGTGGCACTGTATGTACCTTCTCTGTTAGCAAGGGAGATGCTAATGTACTTTCTGTGTTATCAATCCTTTGAAGCCACCCCTGGAAAGGTTCACATATACTAGGATTGGGAGAGCCCCAATCCTTGGGTTAGGGTTGGAACGACTGGACCTACTGAGGCCCCATATGACTGGGTGTGATGCTTTCCAGGGTGTCAGAACTGTAAGTCACCCTGTTACCTCTCTACCTCAGCATAAAAGGGTCTGCTGATGCTAAACTGAGTGATAACTCCTTTCCCCTCTAGTTTGTTAGCCAGCCAAAGAGTTCTCAAGAGTTCACAGGTCCTAACTTTACCTTGCAGGTTAACCCTTGGTGTACTTCAGTTCCCACACTCTCCAGAAGTGGCTCCCTGCAGGATCCAGCCTGTTGACTCAGCTGAGGATGCACACATCACTTTTTAATATAACAGCACTGAGATGAATTTATAATAAAACAAGAATACATTTATTAATAAAGAACAGAGATTTTAGTGATACTAAGCAAACATCATAGAAAATGGTCACAAATAAAAGCATAAACATGCTTTCTAGTGACTAGAACTTAACACACTACAATCCTTGTCTAAGGTAAGTTTCTTACCTAAAGCAACCTTTAAACATCACCCACCCACATGGTAGGGGATCCACTGTTTAAAGATACAGAGAGTGCCGGCCTCTTTGTTGCCTAACTGATGGATAATCAAAATATCTTTTTGCTTCTTATTATATTCCCCAAAGTTTATGGTCTTTGTCACCAGTGTCAGGATGGACCCCTAACGTTCAGACTCTGGTGTGTCCTCTAGTGTGCTGATGCCATGCTGTTTCTTCATCATCCTGGTAATTAGAGTTTACCGCAGATGCAAATGGACTGCCTGTTGTCTCGAATATCACCATGCTCAATTTACATTAGACCTAGGGAGATAACGATGCTCCTGCTTGTCTGGAAGAGAACCTGTTCCCCATTTGTTTGGTCACAGACTTTAAAGCATAATATCAGTAAGTATCCATAACTCCTCATAGGATGTGAATACATTTTCACAATGATATTAACAACCAGTGTATCACCAGCTTTCATTTGATCTCTTACATGACATTCTTTAGAGATGAATATCGTGACAGCAAAGTGTTAGGTGGAGTGAATGTGTTAGGCTTGATAGGAGTTGCTGTTACATGGCAGCGAATCCTTTGCCAGTGGGCACTGAGGGGCTCTTAGGGTCACACTGGGTGCTTGTTCTGAGCTGTGATGAACATGTAACCACAAGGAATCACCTTGGGTGGGGATTTGAAGGCCTGCCCCATCAGAAGTGATTAGGGTTGGGGTGAATTTGGGTAAGATTATGAGCATGCATGTGGGTTCTTTTCTTATTTTTAATATGTTTTCTCCATAGTGCTATTACCATAAGAATAAAATAGGCTTGCATAGAAAGAGCTGTGTGGCACCATATAACTGTTGACAATCACTCTGTCAGTCACTGAAGAGAAAGCGAGCGGGTGTGCTTGGCAACCTGCCTATGCTGGGAAAACACAGCTGTCAAATATAAAGGGAAGGGTCACAACCTTTATGTATGCAGTAGCATAAAATCCCTCCTGGCCAGATGTACGAAGGGGGTTAAGAAGCTCAAATAACCTGGTTGGCACCTGACCAAAAGGACCAATAAGGAAAGAAGAGACTTTCAAATCTGGGGGGGGGAAGAGGTTTTGTTTGTTCCCTCTCTGGACGGAGAGAGAGACCAGGCAGGTAAAACATCTCCTGAAAACATACCTGAAATGATACATCTAAAGTTACAGAAATTGTAAGAAAGGGCAAGGGAATGTATTAGATTATCTTTTGTTTTAGCTTATGAATTTTCCCTATGCTAAGAGAGAATTTTATTCCTGTTTTTTTTAACTTTGAAGCTGAGCCTAGAGGGGAATCCTCTTGTTTAAATCTTTTTATTACCCTGTAAAGTTACCTTCCATCCTGATTTTTCAGGTGTGATTCTTTTACTTTTTCTTTAAATAAAGTTCTTCCTTTAAGAACCTGTTTGATCTTCAGTGTCCTAGAGACAAAGGGTCTGGTTGATACTCATATTATTCTCAAGCCTCCCCAGGCAAGGGGGTGAAGGGGTTTGGGGGAATATTTTTGGGGAACAGGGACTCCAAGTGACACATTTCCTGAATTTGTGTGTAAATCACTTGGTGGTGGCAGCAATACCATCCAAGGACAAGGAAACGAATTGTACTTTGGGGAAGTTTTAACCTAAGCTGGTAGAATATAAGCTTAGAGGGTCTTTCATGCGGGTCCCCACATCTGTATCCGAGTTCAGAGTGGGGAGGGAACCCGGACAACAGCGAAGGCAGGGAACAGTGTGGCTGGGAAATACACTAGTCAGAAGGGAGAGACATGCAGGTCTCCATCCAAAAAGGCAACAGCTGGGGAGCAGGAAGCCTGAGAATGGATGCCCTTGCTGGGCCCCCAAGGGAAAGTACCGGGGCAGTTGCCTGTAGTTAGCTAGTGTTAGCTGCACTATGTGCATAATAAATAAGATATAATTTAACTTGAGCTTCACTTAGGGTAAATTTACACCGCAGAGTTAACTCAGATTCTTACCTGGATTTTAGTCTTACCCCACTCCATCGTCCACACAGAAAAGAACCACTGGCCTGGTTTGAAGATGCTTTAAGGGCAGGCTAGTTTAGCTGGCTTGAGGTCTGGGTTACAGCTTGGGCTCTGCTTTAACTCAAGCTTCGCCTACACTACCAATTTATGTCAGCATAACTGCATGCCTCAGGCATGTTGAAAATCCACACCCCTGAATGATGAAATTATTGCCAACCTAACCCCCAGTGTAGATAGCACTATATTGATAGAAGGGTGTAACAGGATCAGCACCCATCTCTTGTAGGCACCTCCTTTCTGGGTAGGTGTGAGTCTGCATTTCTTTCAGTTCTTACAACAGGGTGGCACCTGCCTCTTGCGAGCACCCCCCTCCCCTCAGCTGCTCGTTCTTTTGGGAGGTCTTCTGTGACTCAGCCTCCTGGCCAAGTCTCAAACACTGTCCCCACTTCCAGGGTATACTGTCTCTAGTTCTTTCTCACGGCCCTAGTATGGGGCCATAGCACCAAAGCTTCCTCCCCAGAAAAAATGTCTTCTTTAACAGCCCAACAGGGGCCCATCTCAGTACCCTCGGTCGGCGTCCTTTCGGTAGCCCTCCCTTGGGCTCAGTCTTCAACCAGACCAGGAGGGCACATCACAGTACACTCGGCTAGTCTGGCTAGGTTCTGGGCTCAGTCCCCTCAGGTCAGCCTGCCCACACTGACCTGTCCATGGTCCTGCTGCTCTTCCAGCCAGCCAGGCACCTGGTCTTTGGTAGCCTTCCCTAGGCTCAGTCCTGCCTGCAGTGAGCTGTGCACAGTCTGCTGCTCTTCCAGCCAGTCAGCTATACACCCAGTCCTCCCACTTCCAGCTCCAGGCAGCAACTGATCTCACGCTAGCCCTGCAGCTCTTCTTATACTAGCCTACTGGGCCCTGATTGGCTGCTCCCAGCAGCCCCTTTCTGATTGGCCGTGTCCCATATAGTCACTCTAGGCAGCTTAGAGGACACTCTCCACTGCCCTTTTCTGGGGCAGGGTATGGCAGGGCCACGAGGCCTCCAGCAGGGGGCCGCAGGGCCTGATCTACCACATCACAGAAGGCTTCTCCCATCAACATAGCTATGGCCTCTCAGGGAGGTGGAGTACCTACACCTTATGTTGGTGTAGGTAGCATCTTCACTAAGCGCTACAATGGCACAGCTGCAGGACTGTAAG
>QXTE01000331.1:28479-190958 GCA_003942145.1 Platysternon megacephalum | reverse complement strand
GCAGGCTAGTTTAGCTGGCTTGAGGTCTGGGTTACAGCTTGGGCTCTGCTTTAACTCAAGCTTCGCCTACACTACCAATTTATGTCAGCATAACTGCATGCCTCAGGCATGTTGAAAATCCACACCCCTGAATGATGAAATTATTGCCAACCTAACCCCCAGTGTAGATAGCACTATATTGATAGAAGGGTGTAACAGGATCAGCACCCATCTCTTGTAGGCACCTCCTTTCTGGGTAGGTGTGAGTCTGCATTTCTTTCAGTTCTTACAACAGGGTGGCACCTGCCTCTTGCGAGCACCCCCCTCCCCTCAGCTGCTCGTTCTTTTGGGAGGTCTTCTGTGACTCAGCCTCCTGGCCAAGTCTCAAACACTGTCCCCACTTCCAGGGTATACTGTCTCTAGTTCTTTCTCATGGCCCTAGTATGGGGCCGTAGCACCAAAGCTTCCTCCCCAGAAAAAATGTCTTCTTTAACAGCCCAACAGGGGCCCATCTCAGTACCCTCGGTCGGCGTCCTTTCGGTAGCCCTCCCTTGGGCTCAGTCTTCAACCAGACCAGGAGGGCACATCACAGTACACTCGGCTAGTCTGGCTAGGTTCTGGGCTCAGTCCCCTCAGGTCAGCCTGCCCACACTGACCTGTCCATGGTCCTGCTGCTCTTCCAGCCAGCCAGGCACCTGGTCTTTGGTAGCCTTCCCTAGGCTCAGTCCTGCCTGCAGTGAGCTGTGCACAGTCTGCTGCTCTTCCAGCCAGTCAGCTATACACCCAGTCCTCCCACTTCCAGCTCCAGGCAGCAACTGATCTCACGCTAGCCCTGCAGCTCTTCTTATACTAGCCTACTGGGCCCTGATTGGCTGCTCCCAGCAGCCCCTTTCTGATTGGCCGTGTCCCATATAGTCACTCTAGGCAGCTTAGAGGACACTCTCCACTGCCCTTTTCTGGGGCAGGGTATGGCAGGGCCACGAGGCCTCCAGCAGGGGGCCGCAGGGCCTGATCTACCACATCACAGAAGGCTTCTCCCATCAACATAGCTATGGCCTCTCAGGGAGGTGGAGTACCTACACCTTATGTTGGTGTAGGTAGCATCTTCACTAAGCGCTACAATGGCACAGCTGCAGGACTGTAAGTGTAGACAAGCCCTCAGGCTGAAACCCACAAGCAAAGTCACTCAAGTGCTGATAGTCCTGTGATGCCTTCCTACAATCTCCCCCAAAGGACAGATAGGTTCTCCCTTAATTAGCACAGTTGACTGGGAAAGAATCATAGAATGCCTTCCACACACAGAGCCATGGGATGCACCCCCCCAGACACACAGGGGTAAGAACAGCAACAGTTATGACACAGTAACACCAGTAGAATTAGTAACCCATTTGGGGGTTGCTCATACCTGGGCTAGGCTAACCCAGGTGTGAATTACCCAGGCTAACTGGGCAGTGTAGACTTAGCCTTTCATTCCAAGATCTTGAGATTTTCCTCCCTAAGGAGCAAAGGAAGGTCAATGCCTCCCACTTATTATCTTGGTGAGAGCTATTTCAGGCTCTCACAGTCTCTTGGTATGGTCTTTCAAGGGGCCCCAGCTTCTCCAGGATGACCATCCTTAGCCTGTCTTCAGTCAGGTCAATACCTGGACCTTCACCTCTAATTAAGGCTAGCAGTCCTTTAATTTTACAGCTTTCAGTCGCTTGGTTACTTTCTTAGAGGCAGCCTGGTGCATGGCCACCTCCCCTTCCATCTCTATACTCCCTCCTTTATAGAAGGCCTTGTTTCCCCATTGGTTGCAGCTGTGGGTACTTGTCTCCATGATTGGTAGCTCTGACAGCTGCATGGGGGTGTAACCAAGCTGCTTGCTTGTAAACAGGAGAGGTTTTCTTCCCTCCTCTGTTTAAGCTCAGTATGGGTTTTGTAGGCCCCATTACCCAGGTGTGACCTGAGCAGAGCATGCACAGAGAAGGTGTTGGAGGATTTGGAAGCTTAAAATGCAGTTCTGCTCTAAAAAGTGACCAAGTGAAAATAACATCTTACTTATTAAACCTACTCCCTGTGTATATGCAGACACAGACCTGCTTGCTGACTTTAGTGACAGAGATAAATTTTTCTGGTCTTTCCTCCTATTAGAGCCAACACAGCTATAGATGAAGGAGCAGGAGTCTACTCCTTGTGCATCGGCAACAGAATTGTTTACCCAGTTTCACTCAGTTACACCTGTGCAGACCCATTGTAGGCAATGGGGATTTCACAGGTATCACTCCAGGCATAATCTGGTTCTGCAGGATCTTTATTAATGAAGATAATATGTAACGGTGAAGAGCCCAGCCTGGTTCTCAGATCCCAGGTGGAATCTGCAAGGCTGGCAGTTACAAAAAACATCTGTTACTTAAACTGAACATATTTTCCCTATTTGAGCGATCCTAAACATGGGGCTGCATGCAGCCATTTGTACAGAGTGACTTTTCAGAGCAAATTTCCCTATTGCCTTTTCAGAAAATGTTACAGACACTAAAAGAACCAAGTCTTATCCCTGAATGTAACCAGGGAGAGGCCTGAGCCACAGAGTTCAGAGTGTGATCCAAATTTCCCTAAAGTTGAGTGAGCTGGGTTGGTTCAGGCCCATCCTTGATCTGACCATAGAAAACCTAAGGCAAAAATCTATTCAAATACCCAGTCGCATTCTGTCAGTGCAGGGATCTTCTGATTGATGGAAACAGCAAATTAATCATGTCTGTGAATAACAGCAGAGAGCCCTTGTTTGAGAGTTGCTGAGCACAGCTATCAAAGAAAGCCCACTTTAAAAAAAATTGTGAAGAGTGGCACCTTTCATGAAACACAATGAGACAGTGATGCCAATGGAAGGCTTGTTTGTTTGATTTCCTGTCCTCTCATCTCACTTCGTCAGGCCCAGACCAGAGAAAATCCTGACTTAATAATTTACTACGGAAAGACGTTTATTAAATGACAAGGAACAAGAATGGAGCCTCCAATATCACACAGTAGAATTGTTTGCATCTTCCCGTTTGGCTTCAAAAGCTGCTTGCCCAACAGACAGAAACAATGCAATTTGCTATTTTTGTCAAATCCAGTTTCTATTAATCAGAACATCCTTTGATCACCTTTTTGCCTCCAGTTAATATTTATACTGATTAAACTTTCCTTTACTTCATGAAAGTGACAGAGTTGAGGTCAAGGAAGAGACATGTTCAAGATTCCCCACCCCACCCCATCAGCGGAGATCCAACAACTTCCTCAAATTCTCAACCCCACAGACATCTCCAGTCATCACCCCAGGGCCTCCAGCAAGCCTCAGTACTTGAACTGAAAAAATAAAAGCAAGATGTTCTCTGTCATCACCCTGTTGGGCTGCTCCACATAGCAGACTACACAGTACCTTCTCCTTACTGGTTGTTCATATGGCTGTGGTGGTTGAGCCCAGTATTATAGCTTTGACAATTGTAAGATCAGCCCCTGATAATAACCTCTATGAAAATAGTTGTAGAACAGTAAGTATAAAGATTAAAAAGGAATTGTTCAAATGTCTTTATTGTAAAACATTTATAAATGAGTTTTGATGTGTTTGTAACTATTTTATTATATTTTTAGTGTTTGTAATTTGGTTAGTAGGAGTATCCCTTTAAGAACAAGATGAGAGCAGAGGGAGGGATCTTCAAGGAGGTGAAAAGAAGAATTTGGGGGCATGTAGAGGTGGGGCCTAATGGAGGAGGAGAGATGCAGTGGGATAGGGAGGGGGATTTAACATGTCAAAATTGTTGCTCAAATAAATTTGTTAATCTCCAAGGTGCCACAAGTACTCCTGTTCTTTTTGCTCAGGAGAGTTTTCCAAACAGTCTAGTGGTATAGGGGACCAGGGGGAGAAGATTCCTCAGTCTATATGGTATCAGACAAGCGAGGGGGCTCCCTCATTTGGGGGAATTCACACACATGGAGGGGGCTGGCTGGTTGGAGGGTGTTCCTTCAGTCAGGGGGTCACACACATGAAGGAGAGCTGACAGACTTGGAGGGAGTCAGACATGTGAGGGGTTGTCTCTAGTGGGGTGGTCACCCACATTTTGTAGAGCTGTCTGAGGGCTAGACACAGGGACTGGTGGGGCTTCTTCAGCCTCACAGGGACAGAGGACAAGCGGATCCCTCTGCCTGTTTGATATGAGATCTGGCTAAACCCAAACACAACAGAGGCCTGTGGTGCAGGAGTCCAGGGGCAGTGAGCGAAATGGCTGGTACCTAGGGAGTTTATTATCCTTGACAGCAAAGGGACCCAGCTGAACTAGCCTTGGGATTAGCATGAGACTCAGGCAAAGGGCCGGGAAGGGCAGATCTCAGAGGAGAGGGGATCCATGCACAGGAAGGGGGCAGGGCAAGACACATTGCCCATGTGCCTCTCCCTCCCCAGAGCCTGCAGGGCTCCTCAGGAGAGGCCCTGCAGCCTGAGGCAGAGGGAAGCTTCACAGAACATGGCCCCCAGCACGAGGGGGGCAGGGAGCGGTGGCGACGTTTCCCGGTGGCGTGGCCTGCTGTGGCTGATGGGATCTTGCACGAGCCTCGCCCGCAAGGGGTCAGATCCCTCCGGGGTGAGGAACTGGGCAGCCAGAGCCCGCGCGGCCATGGCTGGGGCTGGGGGCGGGGCCGCGCTGGGGTCTCCCTCCCGGAACCAGGAGGCGCGGCCGGGATCGCCGCGAGCCAAGCTGCTGTTTTCCTCCCTCAGTCGCCGACCGCTTGTCACGTGGCGGGGCCGAGAGTTGCTCGGCCGTGGACGGGGCAGGGAGCTTTAACCAATAGCGGTGCGGAGTAGCGGAGCGGGCCTCATTGATTGGCGTTCAACGGTGCGCACTAACCAATCAGATGGCAAATGTCAACACGTGCGGGCCTGCTGGTTGCCCGGGAAACCGGCCGCAGAGAGCCGACAAGAGGAGAAAGAGGTGCTGATGAGAGGGGGATGCTGACTGGTTCATATCCACAGCCCGGAATAGAAGCTTATCTGCGATTGGCTCTCTTTGGCGCCCCGTCGTTTGAGCAGCCGGAGGAAAGCGCTAAGCGAAGCCGGCGAGTGTCGGGGCCCGTCCCGGGCGCAGGTAGGAGCTGACGCCTTTGGCCCGGGTCCGGCTGGTGCCGCCCTATCCGCGAGACCGACCCCAGGGCCAGGCCGGGGCTTCTCCGGTGCCCGCGCGCCCCGCTCCCTCCAGCCGGCCCGAGTCCCCCCGCGCGGCCGGCTCTGAGGCGCTGGCTCCGGCAGGGCAGGGCCGGCTGCGGGGAGCGGCGCGGGTGATTGTCGCTTCCCGAGCTCGGCGGGCTCGCTGGCGTGAGCGCTCCAGGCCGCCTCCCGTTCTCGCGCCCTGGGTCCCTGGCGGGGGCAGCGCATAACGTCCCGCAGGGCGGCGGGGGCTGCGCCTGGCCACTGTGGGACACGCCCCTCCCCCGAGGTGAGTTGAGGTCAGTGGAAGTTGGGAGCCTAAATACCGGTGCGGATCGCGGCCCATAGGTGCTGCCGCACCCGGGGCTTGACGTGGTTTCCATCATACCCAGGGGTTACAGTTCGGGTCCGGGGCGCTCAGCACCCCCACTATAAAGACTGTTCCTGGGCCCCGTCTGGGCCTGTGCTCCTACCCAGGAAATCTGCCAGTATGGTTCTTAGGGGCCAGAGAGAGCCCCGGCTCCTCTCGGATGGGTTCCAGTGGCACAACAGCAGACAGTTGGGTGCTCCTATCCCTCAGGGACCTGGGCCTCACACCTAGCCGTGCGGCACTGCTTTAGGCAACACAGAAACAAAATGGTGTCGGCCACGTGATGGGACCTTGCAGTACCTGCAAAGTTACACCCATGTGGAGGACCCCATGGTGTAGAGCAAAATGCTGCCGGTCTGGACAGAATCGTCCCAAGCGCCGGATCCGGCCTGTGGGGTGCCAGTCGGACCACTTCTAGGTGATGAACTGTCTGGAAACTCCAGATTATTTCTGTGCAGGGGGAAATGACCAGAACTGTTTTCCTACCCTGCAGATGGACTGTGGGTGAATGTAGCCCGTTAGTAGCTTTCATTGGTGAGTGAAAAATGGTTTGTCCCAGCTTGTAGTAGAAGAGGTTAATAGATATTTAAACATTAATCATTCCAAATGCCAGATGTCATCAGTGAAAGGAAATTCACATACATTTGAAAGCATACATAAAATACACAAAAACAAGGAGTCCTTATGGCACCTTAGAGACTAACACATTTATTTGGGCATAAGCTTTCGTGGGCTAAAACCCCAAACATTGTTTTTGCTGATGCAGACTAACACGGCTACCATTCTGAAACCTGTCATAAAATACACAGTATTCTAAACTCTCTTAGTGTATTTGGCTGATGTACTGAGCATCGGTTCTTTTGTAATAATAACCTTTAATTATGTAGCACCTTTCATCTAGCTGGCTCCCAAAATGTTCTACATATTTAGCAAATGGTACACAAACTATACTCTAGGATCACTTACTCCTCTTGAGTGGAATGCATTTAATAGTACACACAACACTACATAACAGTTTAGAATAGGAATTTATTTTTTAAAAAGTCCATATGAAGCTGTAATTTGGGTAAATAGAATATAGTTAACAACTAGTCCTAAAACAAAAATCTCCCTGTTCTTACACTTCCAGTGTCATCACATAGCATTACCTGAAGAATAATTGCCAGATGAAATTACTAGCTTGAGCAGATGGTAGTTAGTTTCCCAGGTTGTTCTTTGCACTTAGATTGTTAATGTTAAAGTATGTGTTTTTATTTTTGAATAATTACATGTTTTAAAGGAAGGAAAAATGGAACCTGCAGAGAAAATCTATCCTCTGTGATAGAGGCGGCCAGCGGAAGCAGGTTTGCTGATGCTTTCTCTCTTCTCGAGAATGGCTGGCACTGTGCTTGGGGTGGGGCCAGGAGTATTTATCTTAGCGCTGCTCTGTGTCTTGATGTTGCTGCTCTGCATGCTGTTATCCAGGACCTCCGGTCTTGCAAGGTAAGGAGATGTAGCCTTCTGGATAAAGAAAGCTAAAGTTATTAGAGGTGAAATGCCTGACTGTTCTCATACATCTGGATTTTAGGGCACTGTTTCTTTAATTCCTCACAGCTTGAATAGGATCCCTTTTAATCTCCTGTTAATAGCAGACTCTCATTAACTTCAGTGGGAGTTAGATTGAGTCCATAAACACTAGCCAGCTCATTTGCAGTCTGTCCTCTCTCTGTAGAGTGCTACAGTGTGTAGAGTACCTGTACATACCAAGTAGGGTGGGAAGGATTATTGGCGGATTTGGGGTGTGAACTGTCATATATATATATATTTCATTCCTAAAGGCACTTTTCCAGGACTTGGCCTTTCCCATTTGTCTTTTTGCTGCAGCAGTGAAGATTAAATCACTTCAGGAGCTTGTCACTCTAAAAGCCCTTGTGTGGTTCTGGGACAGGATGCTGAATGACTAAGAGACTCATCTGTTTTTTAAGTCTTTGCTCACTGAGCCAAGATTCACCCCATGAAAGTCGAGTAAATAATTAAAATTATTGATTCAAGCAAACATAACTGTTGCCCAGTGCTCTTATGGGTACAGTACGGAGACTATCCAATATCAGGCTCCAGCAAAACATCCAATTCAAACCTTACTCTGCAAGGCTGAGATTTTCAATGCTACTTAGGGGATAAAGTGGAAATTGTGTGACCAGTTGCGCTAAGCGGTTTTGAAAATCAGATTTTCTGTGTACTGCTTCACTACCAGTGTCTCTGATTTATGGAGAATGACTATCTTTCATTTCAGGATGTTGGCACTTTCCTTTATATCTTAATGGGAAAGACAAAAGAAGAGTAGAATTCCTTTGAATTTGTGACGGCTGCTTTTTTTGGAGACCTGTGGCTGCACTAAATACCTGGGCTGGGGTTAGGCCGAGAAGGGGGATATGGGGATATTGGTTTGTTTAATGTGGTATGGACAAAATGTGAGCAGTGTTAATGGCTCATTTATAAAAGGAGCTGTGTGGCTGGGAGACCTAACAGTGGGATTCTTCCTGTCCGATTCTTTCCCCAGATTCTCTGTCATTATGGTTTTCTTCTCTGCTGTGATCGTTATGTTGGTTCTGTTACTTTTCCCTCGTGCCAGTGAGTTCCCAGCACCAGCTACAGAACTGAAGGTAAACTCATGATTTATTTTCCCCATTTCAGCCTCTCTGTCCTGGCTGTTGCACCTTGTTCAATCTAGGTCATTGGCTTTCAAATGGGGTGGGGGTGAAATGAGGTTGTCAGGGGACGTGGGGCTGTGGCTGACCAGGTGTCCAGGACAGGGCAGGATAGCAATGGAGAGTGTGTGCAGGGAGTCCCTTGCATTCAGATACGGGGGATGAAGCTCAGCCCAGCCTGAGCAGCAACTTGCTGCTTTCCCTCTCCTCCTTTCTTTGACCACTGGTGACTCACTGCCAGCTCTCCCCACTGCTGCCCTGCCCCAGATACCTGGCTGGCTGCACCCCCACATATTTTAAGTCCTTTGGAGCCGGAGCAAGAGGCACAAGTAGAGTGGGGTGGTTAGGACCCCCTGGTCTGTTCCATGATGCCAAGGGCTTCTCTATGTGTGGAGTCAGCTGGGTCCTGCCACTGCCCAGAGGTGAGCAGCCTGCTGTCCTCAGTGAGTCATTTTCTGACATGGATGAATGGGAGTTCACAGATTCTAAGACCAGAAGGGATCATTATGATTATCTAATCTAACCTCCTGTATAGCACAGGCCATAGAACTTCCTCCAGATAATTCCTAGAGCTGGTCTTTTAAAAAAAATAAAATAAAAAAATCCAATCTTGATTTTAAAATTGTCATCATGGAGAGTCTACCACGACCCTTGGTACACTGTTCCAATGGTTAATTACTCGCACAGTCTGAATTTATCTAGCTTTAACTTTCAGCCATTGAATCATGTTATACCTTTCTCAGCTAGATAGAAGAGGAGTCCTTTATTAAGTATTTGTTCCCCATGTAGGTACTTGTAGACTGTAATCAAGTCACCCCCTCCACCTTCTCTTTGTTAAACTAAACAGATTGAGCTCCTTGAGTTTATCACCATACAGTATGTTTTCTAATCCTTTAATCATTCTTGTGGCTCTTCTCTGAACCCTTTCCAATTTATCAACATACTTCTTGAATTGTGGACACCAGAACCGGACATAGTATTCCAGCATCAGTCACATCAATGCCAAGTACAGAGGTAAAATACCTCTCTACTCCTATTCGAGTTTCCCCAATTTATGCATCCAAGGGTCTCATTAGCTCTTTTGGCCACAATGCCACACTGGGAGCTCATGTTCAGTTGACGATCCACTACAACCCCCAAATCTTTTTCAGAGTCACTGGTTCCCAGGATTGAGTCCCCCATCCTGTAAGTATGGCCTACATTCTTTGTTCCTAGACGCATACATTTACATTTAGCTGTATTGAATGCATAGACTCATAGACTTTAAGGTCAGAAGGGACCATTATGATCATCTAGTCTGACCTCCCGCATGATGCAGGCCACAAAAGCTGACCCACCCACTCCTGGAATAATTCTCTCCCTTGACTCATCTGTTGAAGTCCTCAAATCATGATTTAAAGACTTCAAGTTGCAGAGAATCCTCCAGCAAGCGACCCCTGCCCCATGCTGCGGAGGAAGGCGAAAAACCTCCAGGGCCTCTGCCAGTCTACCCTGGAGGAAAATTCCTTCCCGACCCCAAATATGGCGATCAGCTGAACCCCGAGCATGCGGGCAAGACTCTCCAGCCAGACACTCAGGAAAAAGTTCTCTGTGGTAACTTTTAATATCCCATCATTGACCATTGGTACTAATTACCAGTGATGGCACGTTATTGACCTATTGACTAAGATCACGTTATCCCATCAAACCATCCCCTCCATAAACTTATCAAGCTTAATCTTAAAGCCAGAGAGGTCTTTCGCCCCCACTGTTTCCCTCGGAAGGCTGTTCCAGAACTTCACTCCTCTGATGGTTAGAAACCTTCGTCTAATTTCAAGCCTAAACTTCCCGACGGCCAATTTATATCCATTTGTTCTCGTGTCCACATTAGTACTGAGCTGAAATAATTCCTCTCCCTCCCTGGTATTTATCCCTCTGATATATTTAAAGAGAGCAATCATATCTCCCCTCAACCTTCTTTTGGTTAAGGAAAACAAACCGAGCTCCTCAAGTCTCCTTTCATACGACAGGCTTTCCATTCCTCGGATCATCCTAGTGGCCCTTCTTTGTACCCGTTCCAGTTTGAATTCATCCTTCTTAAACATGGGAGACCAGAACTGCACACAGTACTCCAAATGAGGTCTCACCAATGCCTTGTATAACGGGACTAGCACCTCCTTATCTCTACTAGAAATACCTCGCCTAATGCATCCCAAGACCGCATTAGCTTTTTTTACGGCCACGTCACATTGCCGACTCATAGTCATCCTGCGATCAACCAGGTCCTTCTCCTCTTCTGTTACTTCCAACTGATGCGTCCCCAGCTTACAACTAAAATTCTTGTTAGTCATCCCTAAATGCATAACCTTACACTTCTCACTATTAAATTTCATCCTATTACTATTACTCCAGTTTACAAGGTCATCCAAATCTCCCTGCAGGATGTCCCAATCCTTTTCCGAATTGGCAATACCTCCCAACTTTGTGTCATCCACAAACTTTATCAGCCCACTCCTATTTTTGCCTATGCCCATTTTACCAAGCGATCCAGATAGCTCTGAATCCGTGACTTGTCCTCTTCATTATTTAGCACACTCCCAATTTTTGTGTCATCTGCAAACTTTATCAGTGATGATTTTGCTTTTTTCCAGGTCATTGATAAAAATGTTAAATAGCATAGGACCAAGAACTGAGCCCTGCAGGACCCCACTGGAAACAAACCTGTTCATGACAATTCCCTGTTTGCAGTTATAGTTAACAGTTTGCAGTTAGCCAGTTTTTAATCCATTTAATGAGTGCCATATTAATTGTCTATAATAATTTTTTATATCGGAATGTTGAACAGTACCAAGTCCAAAACTTGATGGAAGTCTAAGTCTGTTAGGTCAGCACTATTACCTTTATCAAGCAAACTTGTGTTCTCATTAAAAAAAAAAATAGGGTCTATTTTCCTTAAACCCACATTAATTACATTACATTCCTTTTGGTCTTTATTCATCAAGTCCCTTATCAGGTGCTCCATTATCTTACCCAGTGTGAGGCTGATAGGCCTATAATTATTCGGGTCATCCTGTTTACCCTTTTTAAAAATTGGCACAATGTTTGCTTTCTTCAAGTCTTCTGGAACTTCCCCAGTTCTCCAAAACTTACTGAAAATCTATGTTAATGGTCTAGTGAGCTGCTCCGCTGGCTCTTTCAAAACTCTTGGATGCAAATTATCAGGACCTGCTGATTTTAAAATGTCTAACTTTAGTAGCTGCTGTTTAACATCCACCAAAGATACTAGTGGAATGGAAAGAGTGTTGTCATCACCATATGATGAGACTATATCATCTGGTTCTTCCTGCAGTGCCAACAGCTAGAAAGAACCTCTTTCCTTTCATCTTATCTTCACCTTATCTTATCTGCAGGCACCAGGCACATTGCCTCCCTGTAGGCGCCATCCCCCGGAGCTCTCATTGGCTACCGGGTCAGCGCTCAGGGAGAGGGGAGCCGGAGGCAGCTTGCCTCCTTGCGCTGTCATTGGAGCCTCACGAGTCACGCCACCTCCCAGCCCGTTTCCCATCCTTTTCCCTCGCTCCCTGGGCCTCATGCTGCCCCGGCTGACTCTGCCCAGCGACTAGTGATGCTTTTTCTCTTAATTAGCCTCTTAGAGTTGGTAGGACAACTCCCACCTTTTCATGTTCTCTGTATGTATATATATATATAGCCTACGAAAGCTTATGCTCAAATAAATTTGTTAGTCTCTAAGGTGCCATAAGTACTCCTGTTCGTTTTGCCTCTATGGCTGACTCTGCCCGGCAACTAATGATGCTGCCTCCATGGCTGATTCTGCCTGGTGACTAGTGATGGTTTCTCTGTCGCTCTTCCCTGGCCAATGGGAGCTGTGGGGGGCGGTGCCTGCAGCAGACAGCCGGCAGCGTAGCTGCATCTCTCCTGCCTGCTCCCCTCCCGCCTCCCCCACCCTCCGACCCTCTCGGCCGGCAGCCACGAGGGCCAGATGAAAGAACTTTTTTAAAAGTTTCCGCAGGCCGCAGTGGGGGGTTCTCGGGCTGCAGATGGCCCACGGGCCAGGACTTTGAGACCTCCCCTGTGCTACAGGGTTACATGTCAGCTACAGCTTTCTCAGGGTATGTGGCTTCATTCCTAGGTAAAGTGAGCTGCAAAGATCAAACTTGAAGTGCACAAAAGCATGGACCCCTGTAGCCAAGTCTGTGCCCAATAGGATGGGCTGCAGTCTGCTGACCATCTGTAGTGCGAAGTGAGTGCTATTTGCAGCTGTGGTTATATGAGCATCCTGAGTCCCCTACCTCTCATCTCTGCAGCATGTACATGCTAGGGACGCAGGGTTTATCACACACCAAGAAGGAAAATTTTGTGGGAGCCCCTTGTTAAGATATTGGGAGCACATCACTACTATAGTTTCCATCCTGACTCTCTCAATCCCTGTTGTGATCTGGAGTAACCCAGACTACCGTATTCTGGAATTCTTGCATTTTACAGTTCTGCTTGTATTCTTGCAAACTGGTATTTGCATCCCTATGGATCCTACCTCCTAGTTCCTTTCCGCGGAAGTCCCTAGTCAGGACTGGAACTCTATGTGCAGAGCTTTGGTGGCCTAGCCTGTCTGCGCAGTATAGTTTCTAGCCAGGAGCTGCAGTGTCCTGCCATCTTTCTGGCATGCAGGAAAGTTTTTGCATTCTGCCAGGACAATTCTTACTCCCTGATTAACTGATCATGAGGTAGAGGCATTTGTCACTCTTTTAATCAGAGCCCACCCATGCCTCACCATCACCTCGCTGCTCAAACCCTCCTGGAGCCCTTGCTTGGCTCCTGCCTTGAGTACTGTACCTCTCCCCTCATCTCTTTCTACCCTCCATGAACTCAGAGCGCCTCCGCTAAAGTAATCTCCTCCTCCTCCTGCCATGTTTCACATTCCCTCCCCATACACCCTCCCGTACTTTCTTTAATTCTGCTGTGGCTCCTGGTCTCTTGCCACATCTTCCCTCCTGTGCTCCTTCAGCAACGCAGTTTTCTCTCTCCTCCTTTGTCTCTTTCTTCAACTTTGATCTTTTCACCTTCCATCAGGCTGCCCTCTGGCCCCATGTAGAATAGTCTTCATCATTTTATCCACTAAACTTCAGTGCTCTCTCCTCTTTGGAATTTCATTTGCCTCCTCACCAGTAATATTCCCTGTACTGTCTGTGTCTGGTCTTTGCCTTAGCTTAAAATCTTCAGGGCAAGAAATGTGGCTTGTGCTGCATCTGTAAATTGCTGTGTAAATCTCTTGCACTATAAATGGGATTTTTAATTTTGATAATCCCATAACACTTCAGTCTGTGAGCTTTTTTCATTCTCTCTCCTGTCACTGTTACCCTACTAGAGTGCTTCTTCGTATCCCCTAACTGCCCTTCTCCTGGGGCAATTGTAATCCTACCCCTGCTAAAATACAGTTTCACTTGCATGTCAACTGCCTCCAGAAGAGTCAATCTAGATTAACCCATCAGAACATTCAGAGTCTTCATTACCAGTAATCTGGCTCCCTTTTGGGTCCATCAGAGAATGCCCTTTCTGTGCTTGTTCTCCCTCTTGCCAAAGGGTTCCCAGTACTAATGATTTAAATTCCTCACTCTTTACACCATCTTTTCACTCCCACTGCAGCTCTTAGTTCTCCTGTTTTGCTGGGCTTGCCTGGGAATGGAGCTGGAAAATAGGCCTCTACAGCAGATTGCTTTTGAGTTTTTCCTGATCATCTACCTTTAGCTTCCAGGGCCTCTGTGCTACAGTGTCCTAGCTTGTAGGTACTGACAGATTCTCATACCAGTTTTCACCAAAAGGCTTGTGAGCTGGACTCTTAGTAGGCAAATGATCCTGTGGTTCCTTTGTCATCACACACCTGACTGTGTCCCAGTGATAAAAAGCCCTTTCTTAGCACTCTGATTCCCTGTGTCCTTGAGGAACTCTCAGAGCTTGAGGAATGTTCACCCTGTTCTTCTGCAGTTGGAAGATAGGTACCTTCGAAGGGAAATTTTCTGTTCATCCTTGGTTTTCCTCTGGCAGAACACTGGCTGTTTGACTGGAGGATGCAGGCAGGCAGTTCTATGGTGAGCCTGCTGTGCTGCACTCCAAGGTGGCTTGCCTCAAAACCCCTCTGTCTCTTGCTTGTTGCGCAGTGCAGCTTGCCTGGCCTCAAATAATTTTGCTTGGTTTCTGGGAGCTCAAGCTGCCTCCATCGCTTCTTGCTCACATTTCTAAATTAGACTACAAATGCTTTGGTTCAGGGACCATACCTTTCTTTGCCTTCCTTGCAGCACCCAGCATGCTTTTGAGCATTATAGAGTAATAATCACTTGGCAAGTAGTCCTGCATTCAGCACCCTGCCTAACCCTCCACTGCCCTTCTCAATCATTTACCCCTAATTCCACTTGCCTTCTGGCTCAGAGCCAGATTGCTGTCCTTTCACCTTCCTGAGAGCTTAGTCTCTGTTGGCCATAGTTTAGATGTTGGATTCTCTTGACTCCTGCTCACACCATGCTGCTTTCTGTGTTTGTCTTATTTCTGCTCTACATCTCCCAGCCCTTCTGTACGTGTTTGGGGTTTTGGATACCCAAAGTGCTCTTTCCCATATTCCATTATTAGCATGCAGAGGAATGTTGTTCACTTTCTAAATACTGAGTTGTGTGGTGTGTGTGATGTTCCCCTGGTGTTATCTGGACCGGTGATCTGCTAGGTCATGCCAATCCTCGACTTTGGGAGCCAGCCTTACTCTGCTCCGCTGTGAGAACCCCCACTCCCGGGCTGTTCACACACAGCCTCTAGCATGCAAGCGGCTCCCAGCTACGTGAGTGAGCACTTTTGGCCAGCCGCTGCTTGGATTGTGCAACCGAATGACACTCGCCAATATCTCCGGTCCCAGACACAACCCTAGGAATCTCCGTCTTGCAGTGTCCAGTTATGCCTGGTGGATGCTGCAAGCTTATAAAAGTTAGTCAATTTAACAAAGAAATTGATATGTACCACGCTTGTTATCCCAAAGGGAGTCTCTGACATGCTTCAAACCAAACGCACTGCTTCAGGTAGAACAAACAAACCAATTTATTAACTACAAAAGATAGATTTTAAGTGATTATAAGTCAAAGCACAAGAAGTCAGATTTGGTCAAATGAAATAAAAGCAAAATGCATTTTAAGCTGATTTTAACACTTTCAGTGCCCTAATTTAAGGGCAGACTTAGATGATTCTCATCACAGGCTGGTTGCCCTTCAGCCAGGCTCTCCCCTTTGATCAGCGCTTCAGTTGCTTGGTGGTGATGTCTGTAGATGGAGTTGGAAGAGAGAGCCAGCATGGCAAATGTCTCCCCCTTTTATCATGTCCTTTCTTCCCTCTTGGCTTTGTCCCCCACCTTCAGAGTCAGGTGAGGATTATGTCATCGTCGTCCCAAACTGACCAAGGGAAGGGGAGTGAGAGTCCAACACTTGAGAGTCCAACAGATCCTTTGTTGCTGCCTAGGCCAGTGTCCTTTCTTCCTGTGAGGCTGGGCTGGGTTTGTCCCATACATGCCCTGATGAGGTGTGAACTGCCCCTCTGCTCCTGGAGAATTATAGAATCACAGAATATCGGGGTTGGAAGGGAACTCAGGAGGTCATCTAGTCCAACCCCCTGCTCAAAGCAGGACTAATCCCCAACTAAATCATCCCAGCCAGGGCTTTGTCAAGCCTGACCTTAAAAACCTCTAAGGAAGGAGATTCCACCACCTCACTAGGTAACCCATTCCAGTGCTTCACCACCCTCCTAGTGAAAAAGTTTTTCCTAATACCCAACCTAAACCTCCCCCACTGCAACTTGAGACCATTACTCCTTGTTCTGTCATCTGCTATCACTGAGAACAGTCTAGATCCATCCTCTTTCAACTACCTGAAAGGGGGTTCCAAAGCAGCTATCAAATCCCCCCTCATTCTTCTCTTCTGCAGACTAAATAATCCCAGTTCCCTCAGCCTCTCCTCATAAGTCATGTGCTCCAGATCATTAATGAAGATATTGAACAAAACAGGACCGACCCTTGGGGCACTACGCTTGATACCGGCTGCCAATTAGACATGGAGTCATTGATCACTACCCGTTGAGCCCAATGATCTAGCCAGCTTTCTATCCACCTTATAGTCCATTCATCCAGCCCATATTTCTTTAACTTGCTGGCAAGAATACTGTGGGAGACCATATCAAAAGCTTTGGTAAAGTCAAGGAATAACACGTCCACTGCTTTCCCCTCATCTACAGAGCCAGTTATCTCGTCATAGAAGGCAATTAGGTTAGTCAGGCATGACTTGCTCTTGGTGAATCCATGCTGACTGTTCCTGATCACTTTCCTCTAAGTGCTTCAGAATTGATTCCTCGAGGACCTGCTTCATGATTTTTCCAGGGACTGAGGTGAGGCTGACTGGCCTGTAGTTCCCCAGATCCTCCTCCTTCCTTTTTTAAAAGATGGGCACTACATTAGCCTTTTTCCAGTCATCCAGGACCTCCCCCGATCGCCATGAGTTTTCAAAGATAATGGCCAATGGCTCTGCAGTCACATCCGCCAACTCCTTTAGCACCCTCGGATGCAGCGCATCCGGCCCCATGGACTTGTGCTCGCCCAGCTTTTCTAAATAGTCCTGAACCACTTCTTTCTCCACAGAGAGCTGGTCCCATCCTTCCCATGCTGTACTGCCCAGTGCAGTAGTCTGGGAGCTGACCTTGTTCGTAAAGACAGAGGCAAAAAAAGCATTGAGTACATTAGCTTTTTCCACATCCTCGGTCACTAGGTTGCCTCCCTCATTCAGTAAGGGGCCCACACTTTCCTTGACTTTCTTCTTGTTGCTAACATACCTGAAGAAACCCTTCTTGTTACTCTTAACATCTCTTGCTAGCTGCAACTCCAAGTGTGATTTGGCCTTCCTGATTTCACTCCTGCATGCCTGAGCAATATTTTTATACTCCTCCCTGGTCATTTGTCCAATCTTCCACTTCTTGTAAGCTTCTTTTTTGCGTTTAAGATCAGCAAGGATTTCACTGTTTAGCCAAGCTGGTCGCCTGCCATATTTACTATTCTTTCTACACATCGGGATGGTTTGTTCCTGCAACCTCAATAAGGCTTCTTTAAAATACAGCCAGCTCTCCTGGACTCCTTTCCCCCTCATGTTATTCTCCCAGGGGATCCTGCCCATCAGTTCCATGAGGGAGTCAAAGTCTGCTTTTCTGAAGTCCAGCTTCCGTATTCTGCTGCTCTCCTTTCTTTCTTGTGTCAGGATCCTGAGCTCGACCATCTCATGGTCACTGCCTCCCAGGTTCCAATCCACTTTTGCTTCCCCTACTAATTCTTCCCTGTTTGTGATCAGCAGGTCAAGAAGAGCTCTGCCCCTACTTGGTTCCTCCAGCACTTGCACCAGGAAATTGTCCCCTATACTTTCCAAAAACTTCCTTGATTGTCTGTGCACCGCTGTATTGGTCTCCCAGCAGATACCCGGGTGATTGAAGTCTCCCATGAGAACCAGGGCCTGTGATCTAGTAACTTCTGGTTTTGCCTGGGCTTGTTTGAAGCCATGAGGACACATTTTCAGCCTTATAACTATATACATGAAATTATAAACTATAACATTACTATAACAACAATGCTCAGTGCATCATGAGCCTTCCAAAGACACTTGACATGACAAACTTTGCATTGGATACCACACAATCATATTATAAGGATGAACATGGGGGTGCAGGGTGTTTCCCAAAGGTACAGAGTGTCTCAGTGTGGTATGAGAGGTTCTTTTTTTTTTTTTTTTTCTCTGTCCTGCATGTAAATTGCTTTGCTCCAAGTAAATCTTGGAGCTGAGGTCAAGGGCCATGGTCGAAATAGGACGTAGTGTACATGTCAGACAAGCCAGCAGAATCAAAATGCTCATTTACAGGATCTCCAGGACTGGCCCCTGAAGCAGCCCGGCTCGATACGTTATCAATAATACATGACCTGGGCTTTCTATGCTCAAAGCCTGCTAATTGGCTAATTAAAAAGTGAAAGTGTTGAACGAGCAAACATGTTACTCTCAAGAGACTTGTTCTGTAGCAGAGCCAAGGTCAAGCTTGTGTTAACACTGTTTCATAATACTCACCTTTGTTATAAGCAATCCCAGAAGCTCGGAGGATGATTTCATAATCCTGGGCTTTCTGGTTGGTGTTTCTCACTATCACTTTGTCTACCGTCTGTGTCTGCCTCTTCATTAAATAATGAGATATTCTTTTCCTGCCACATATCCTCTGTAAGTACAGTGGTGCCTGATATCAATGCCCATAAATATAAAGATCGGTGACTAGTATTCTGGGAGAAGCAGCTGTGTGATATGGAGTTCATGAAACAACTGGTTGACTTCAGGGAAATAATTGCTGGACAAGATTTCAGCTCTTGTCTCACTGTCATGACCTGTGGCTACATGTGATTCTAGTGAGCTGAGCATGGTTGGCTTAGGGCTATTTTGAACCTCATGGGTCAGATTCTGCATTCCTCGTTCACCTAAGATTCCCACTGAATTCTATGGAAGTTTGTGTCCAAGGAATGCAGAATTGGGCTCCACTCAGTGATTAAACACTTCATCTCATTCATCTAAATAGTAGGTACCTGCTGCTTCATGGCTCAGCTTAACTCTCGCCTTAGAACTAAGCTTGAGACAGGAAGGGAATAGGAACCTATTATATAAACCCACTCGCAAGTGATAGCATTAGAACCACTACCCAGTAATAAGAACAGGAGTACTTGTGGCACCTTAGAGACTAACAAATTTATTTGAGCATAAGCTTTCGTGGGCTACAGCCCACTTCTTCGGATGCATAGAATGGAACATACAGTAAGAAGATATTTATACATACAGAGAACATGAGAAGGTGGAAGTAGCCATACCAACTGTAAGAGGCTAATTAATTAAGAGAAGCTATTAACAGCAGGGGAGAAAAACTTTTGAAGTGATAATCATGATGGCCCATTTCGGACAGTTGACACGAAAGTGTGAGGCTGCTTCAACATGGGGAAATAGATTCAATTAGTGTAATGACCGAGCCATTCCCAGTCTCTGTTCAAACCTAAGTTGATTGTATCTAGTTTGCATATCAATTCAAGTTCAGCAGCTTCTCGTTGGAGTCTGTTTTTGAAGGTTTTTGGTGCAAAATTGCCACCTTAACGTCTGTCACTGAGTGATTAGGGAGGTTGAAGTGTTCTCCTACTGGTTTTCGAACCAACAGAGAAATTCAGTGTGAGTACTACCATGAATGTGTTTCATGTGAACCTGTTAAATTTAAAATAAGAGGATGGCAGCTCTGTGGGTCAAATGCTAGGCACTGTGAGTTGGTATTCAGCAGAACAGGGTTAGAATTTCATCCTGGCTGAGACTGCTTTGGAATTGGCGCACACAGAGGAGAGAAGACATCCCCTTTGTTACTCAGCAGTGACCCCTGCCAGCGGGTTAGGCAGAGCAGCCTGTGTTTATCGGAGAAATCCTGCTGAGACGTGGCACTTTTGGGAAGGGGTGTAGCCCCACCCCAGCCTGCCGGCATGGAGCTGCCACCTTTATCTTGGCTGGCTTTTCCTTTTCAGAAGGCCAAAAGTTCTATTCTGTTCTATTTTCTACTGCCTGGCACACCATCTTCCAACCCACAGAGAACACTTACTTACTCTTCTACAGCAAACTGTGGTCAAATTGAATAGGAGTACTTGTGGCACCTTAGACACTAACAAATTTATTGTAGCATAAGCTTTCGTGGGCTACAGCTCACTTGCAGTAGGCCTTTTGTTAACAGTGATAAAGAAGGAAATGCTGTTGTGTAATTTGTGACCTTTCCACTTTCCTCAGATCGTGGACACCTTTTTCATTGGCCGCTACGTCCTGGTCTCCCTTCTCAGTGTGACGTTTCTAGGAAGCCTGTTCCTGGTTCTGGTTCACCATATCTTGGAGCCAGTGTATGCTAAACCACTCCGAGTTAACTAGCTATTATGAAGAAGGGAATTCCCCATGCTCCAAAGCAGACAATAAGTCACCAGTTGGGTAAAGAAAATACGCTCCCCAAATCTCTCCAGAAGCCTTACTTCAAGTGATGTTATGACACCTACACTGATTTCCAGAATCAGCATCTGCTTTCTGAGGCCCTGGCATCTCCAGAATGAAGTTGTAGAATGTGTATGCTTTGGACTGGATAATTACCAAGAGCTGCTGCTGCGTTTTTCAAAGCTGAGAACTGTTTCCTGGCAGAGACAAGCCTGCTTACAGACTTTATCATGTGTCTCTAGTATTTGTTTCCAGGGGTATATCCATGATCTCTGTTCTATGGAAATTCAGCTGCTCTTGCTTCTCCTATGCCTCATCTACAGTTATAGTTCTGGCTGAAACTTCCTAAAAGATCTGATCCTTACCTGAACCACTGCGGTCTAAAAGTCAGGCTGGACATCTTTCCGACATCGGAGGTGGTGCAGAATGCCATGATGGAGGCCTGTGCTGGTGCTTTTGGCTAAAAGTGGGAAGTGTGGAAATACATAAATAAAAAGAGGAACTGAACTTGGAGGCTTTAGCCCAGTTCGGTTTGAACTCTGGGTGTCAGAAGTTTGGGTTGGTTTACTTTGTGTTGGTTTATCTGTCCCTGCCGTTTTTGTCATTGTAATCATTCTTGAAACACCTGAGAAATGATTTCAGAGGCAGAAGCAAGTGGAGAGGGTAAACTCATGGGAAAGTGAGATCCTATTTTTATGGCAATAAAGAAGCAGTAACAGGAAGAACCAAAATAATGTTTCTCAGTTTCTCTGGCTTAGAAAGCACTGACGTGGCAGTTCAAATGTGTTGCTTATGCCCAGCTCTGAATCCAGGGGCTCTTTCAGAGACACTCTGGCACAAGCAAATGCATCCATGTTGCCATTCTTGAGCTCGCCCTGAACCGGGGTTTACTTTGCCTTCTCCTTGTTCCCTTGGAGAGGGTGGGGGAGGGGATTGTGAGCTCCACTGTGCAGGGAGCTGAATGTGCATGTCACTAGATATTCCCACCAGCATTTCAGGGAGGGAAACCTGATGCAGAAGGTGGAACCTCTGAAGGGATTTGAAGGGAGGCTGGAGATGGCATCTAGGGACAGAATGGTGGGAGCAGATGGGGGAACCTCTCCCACATGCTCTTCTGGGGGCTGAGGCGCTCTGGCCCTGAGCCCAGTGCAAGAGTGAAGTTTTGAAAAGCAGCTTGCATAAAAACATAACGTTTGAAAAATGCTGCAGGAGGAGGTAGTGGAGGAAACTGTAGGACATGCTGCTTTCCATGCATGACTAAGCTACCTGGCACCAAACTTTCTACTGTAATAAAAACCATCTTTGGGCTGGGAATTGGGCCTGAGAAATTGTAGCCCAGAGGGTATTTTTTCCCAGACGCATTCAAAGCCCTGTTTAATGTATGCGCCACCTTAGACACTTCCCTAACACTCATGGCACTTGGCAAAAACAGCCATTGTGTAGCTAGAGCATTTTAATAAAGAAATCACACATTCATTCCAGGGCTAGGCTTTGTCATCAGCTCTTTTCTTTTCCTCCAGGTATTGCTTTGCACTATGTTTTATTTAGTGAATTGTATTTAATGGATCCCCAAGGGCTTATTTGTTGCCCTCCCTTCTTCATGCAAGTGGGAAACTAATGAGTCCCTCTGAGAAGCCACTGGCTGACTAGTTCCTAAAGGACAAAATAAAGATTGTGTTTTTTAGCAATTTGATGACCGTGCCAGTCCCTATAACTGCGGAGGGGCCTTCACTTATGAGCCAAGCTGAAGGCTGGAGCTCTGGTGCCACTCATGCTCTTTTGGAAATTCGCCTTTTTGTGCACCAGCTGGTGATTGGCGTGCAACTTTAGGCCTGGTCTCTCCAAAGGCATATTGGTATTGGCCACTTGGGCCTTTCCAGTGACGTCGTAGCCACGTACCTGCTCCCCGTGGGACGCACTTGACTGCTCAGTATTGAAAGGGGATGTGACTAAAAAGTTCCAATAGGACAAACTCCCTCTGTGGTGCTTTGGGGAACTTCTTGCTATCCCCATTGTTCCAGAAGAGAAAGTAACAAACCGTTCTTTCCAAAATTAGAAATGAGCGAAAGTAAGAATTTTGTCACGTAATTTAGGGCATATTGCTCTTGTGCCATTTTCTGGACATTTTGGGGACAATGTAAATGTGTGTGTTTTTCGAACACTGACTCAAACAAAAGTACAAAGCGGCCCTTTCCAGTGAGATTCCTGCTCATAATTCAGGCAGCGTAGCCAATAGGGTAGGAGTTGGTTTTATCTTCTCCTTTGTGGGGAGGGGTAGGATAGATCATGAGAAAAAACACATCGTTTATATAAACAAACACCTGAAGCCTCTGACTCCAGCCATGTATGGAAAGTCAGCCAGTTCCACTCAGCTTTCGGGGATGTCCGGGTCAAACTGCAGCAGAATGGCCCAGGGCGCATTTTATGTTCTCTGAAGCACAAGACACTCACAAAGGGCAAACTTCTAATGCAAGTGTTTTGCATATGTCCTATGTTCAGCTATAGGTGCACCGCACAGGTCGGTGAGACTAGTCTTTGTGATGCCTCTAAGGTATAGTGTGCCACCACCCAAGCAATGCACACTCTGTTGCTTATTGTTTAGTTACGTACTTGCATCATATCTGCCTGTTCTTACTAATACAATACTAAATGCCACCCCTTTCCACTGATTGTACCTAACTACTTCTTTCAGGTCATGAAATAGCCTTGCTGGTTTTACTTACACTATGATTCCTCCATCACTTCTTGCAATTTTCACAGTCTATCCTGCCTGAACTATTCCTAGTTCCTGTAGATGGAAAGATCTCCTTTTGCTGGCATTGGCTGCAGAAAGCTTGTCATTTTTTGGGTCAGAAAACTGAAGTGGGGAAGCAACCCCTTTCTTCTGATGAAAGCACAAAATCAGATGGAGGGGGCTCTGGCGAATGAACTTCTAACTAGATTGTATAACTTCATTGAAAAGTACTTGACCCAGCATTGAATGAAAATCAAAGTGATGCTAAGCTGCAACTTCATCTCTAACAAGAAGAATATGGGGGAAAGGGTGTGAACAATCCTGAAGTACTAAAAACCTTGCAAATAGCCTGGAAAAATTCCTGATAGTACTTCAATATTTTAAATTCATTGGCTGACACCATGGAAAGCTGGGGATGTAGCAGCAGATTGGAAAATACAAAGTGACACCACCTTGCAGAAAAGGGGAAAAAGTGTTCCTGGCCGTTACCATCTGGTAAGCCTAGCTTCAGTCTAGAGTAAGTCAATAGGACCAAAGTCTGTAAGCAATGGGGGTGTGTGGAACAATCTGCTGTCAGCATTTGAACCACATGTTGGTTGGACCTGCTGTCAGCAGGAGAAGTTGGAAGAGATGTCAGAATGCTGAAAATACTAGTGACATCCAGCAGCTCCTCTGCAGTATGGCGTCGAATGTTCCTACCACACACAGCTGAAAAAGTGTTAGTAAGGGTGTAATATACAAAGCAAAAAAGTCAGTCAGTGGTAAGCTCATTCACTGCTCTGAGTCTTTGCTCTGTCTGCATAGCTCAGCCTGCAAGCTCTTGGGAGCAGGGCTGTCTGTATTCTTTGTGTTGTATATCATCAAGCATATTGTTGGTGCTTAAATGATAATGAAAGGAATGCTACAGCTTCAGTCTAACTCAGTGGTCACCAACCTGTTGATCCTGGAGCCTCTGCAAGTCAATTGCAATCTCCGGGCTGCTAAAAATCCGGTGGTGCACAGGGGCTCAGGCAGGCTGCCTTCCTGCCGTGGCCCCATGCCGCTCCCAGAAGCGGCTGGCTGCTGGCACGTCTCTGCGGCCCCTGGGGGGAGGGAGGCAGTGGGTCTCTACACACTTCCCCCACCCCCAGCACTGTCCCCGCAGCTCCCATTGGCCAGGAACTGGCCAATGGGAGCTGCGGGAGCAGAGCTTGCAGGTGCGGGCAGCGTATGGAGACCCGCTGCTCCCTCCCCTGGAGGGGCCGCAGAGATGTGCCAGCAGCCAGCCGCTTCCGGGAGCAGCATGGGGCCATGGCAGGCAGCCTGCCTAAGCTCCCCTGCACCGCCGGCCAGGAGCCGCCTGTGGTAAGCGCCTCCCAGCCAGAGCTTGCAGCTCGCACTCCCTCCCACACTCCAATCCCCTGCACCAGCCTGGTTCCTCCTCCAGCACCAAAACTCCCTCCCAGAGACCACACCTCTCACCCTCTCCTGCACCCCAATCCCCTGCACCAGCCTGGAGCCCCCTCCTGCACCCAAACTCCCTCCCAGACCCCTCACCCCCTCCCGCACCCCAATCCCCTGCACCATCCTGGGACCCCCTCCTGCACCAAACTTCCTCCCAGAGACCACACCTCTCACCCTCTCCTGCACCAGCCCAGAGCCCACTCCTGCACCCAAACTCCCAGAGCTTGCACCCCTCACTCCTGCACCCCAACCCCCTACCCCAGGCTCAGCCAATGCACATCCCACAGTTGAGAATATTACACTGATCTGTGACAATCCCTGTAGGATTTTGGATCTATAAACCACAAATGACACTAATAAAAAGTAAAACTCATGAAATATCCAGTGGATTCTATGAGATTAGGTGCAGCGTGACCATATGACGCCTGCACCCAAACTCCCTCCCAGAGCTTGCACCCTTCACTCCTGCACCAGGCTCAGCCCAGAGCCCCCTCCCACACTCCAAACCCCTCGGCCCCAGCCCAGAGCCTGCACTCCCTCCAGCACTCCAACCACCTGCCCCAGCCCGGTGAAAGTGAGTGAGGGTGGGGGAGAGCGAGTGACGGAGGGAGAGGGGAATGGAGTGAGCAGGGTGGGGCCTCGGGGAAGAGGCGGGGTAGATCCTGGGTTGATCTTAATTCAAAAAGTGATCTTGTGCGTAAAAAGGTTGGAGACCACTGATCTAGCTGGACTGTAGTAAAGCATTTGTCTCATGGAACCTCACCTCAGATGGGCTTCAATCTCAGCTTCACCATGTGGATTGAAAACTCACCCAAGGACTGTTGTTAAACAACAATAGATAGAGGTGGTGGGAAGTCAGTCTGAGTCTGGGTTTAACTTCACTCTTGAGGTGCAGGGAGAGTACATGATGGAGGCACAAAAAGCAGGAGTGTGTTAATGAAATTTGCTGATGACAAAGTTGGGATTCATCAGCAGCACAGGAGGATTGGAATATCATATAGATACATATATGGATAGAGAAATTACTTTCAGCAGATCATAACCTTTTCCCTGATACCTTACAAGGCATGTTTTATATATAATATCATAATTATATACAGATGAGGAATATGAGGGGTTACAGGGTGCTCCCCCAAGGTACGTTGGAAAACTATATATATAAAATGATGGGATCTAAATTAGCTGTTACCATGCAAGAAAGAGATCTTGGTGTCATAGTGGATAGTTCTCTGAAAACATCCACTCAATGTGCAGCAGCAGTGAAAAAAGCGAACAGAACGTTGAGACTCATTAAGAAGGGACAGATAATAGCACAGAAAATATATTGCCTCTTTATAAATCCATGGTACGCCCACATCTTGAATACTGCAGGCAGATGTGGTCGCCCCTTGGAAATGGTACAGAAAAGGGCAACAAAAATGATTAGGGGTATGGAACAGTTTCCATATGAGAGATTAATAAGACTGTGACTTTTCAGCTTGGAAAAGAGACAACTAAGGGGAAGGAGGTCTATAACATCATGACTGGTGTGGAGAAAGTAAATAAGGAAGTGTTATTTACTCCTTCTCATAACACAAGAACTAGGGGTCACCAAATGAAATTAATAGGCAGCAAGTTAAAAATAAAAGGAAATATTTCTTCACACAACACAGTCGACCTGTGGAACTCTATGCCAGAGGATGTTTGAAGGCTCAAAAAAGAACTAGAGGAGAGGTCCATCAATGGCTATTAGCCAGGATGGTGTCCCTAGCCTCTGTTTGACAAGCTGGGAATGGGCAACAGCGGTTGGATCACTTGACAATTACCTGTTCTGTTCATTCCCTCTGGGGCACCTGGCATTAGCCACTAGGGACGGCCCTGGCCCTAGGGCCTGGAATTTCTGTCAGCGGGTCCACATGTTTGCATAACAGCTTGGAATCCAGTTTGGGAGGAGAGCCCATAAGACTTTTTAAGGCCAGAAGAGACCATCATGATCATCTAATCTGGCCTCTTGCACATCGCAGGCTACAGATCTGCGCTCACCCACTCCTGTAATAGGCCAGTCACCTCTGGCTGAGTAACTGAAGTCCTCAAATCTTGTTTTAAAGTGTGACGAAGTGAGAATGTTTTGTTGTGTTCTTTGAATACTGAGGGGGAAGGTTGCAGGGGAGCTTGGCTGGGACTGCCTGCATTGGGGAAGGGAGGAGACCTGAGCATGTAACATGAGAACCCAGGAGAGGAGTTGGAGGCCAGGTAACACCTCTGACCGGGAATCTGGACAAAGGACAAAGGCTGGGGGAGGAGCCGGGGGGAAGGGAGAAAGGAGACGCCTGGAAGGGGTTTTCAGTTTTTGGAGCTGACTGGAAATGGAGAGGGGTGCCCCGACGGGGCTTGGGCTTCCCAGCGGGGCTGTGGCCTTCCTGGGGCCCCCAGATGGGCCTAACTAAAGGGGGCCCTGTGGTCTGTACCGGCAAGACCTGTTTTGGACTGTGTTCCTGTCGTCTCAATAAACCTTCTGTTTTACTGGCTGGCTGAGAGTCATGGTGAATCACAGGGAGCCGGGGATGCAGGGCCCTGACTCCCCCACACTCCGTGACATAAAGACTCACAGAGAATCCACCATTTGCTGTAGTTCAAACTAGAAAGTGACTCATGCCCCAGGCTGCAGAGGAAGGCAAAAAAAAAAAAAAAAAAATACAGGATCTCTGCCAGTCTGACCTGGGGAAAATTCCTTCCTAACCCCAAATATGGTGATAAGTTAGACTCTGAGCATGTGGGCAAGACCCACCAGCCAGACACCTGGGAAAGAATTCTCTGTAGTAAATCTGAGCCATCCCCATCTAGTGTCCCATCTCTGGCCATTGGAGATATTTGCTAATAGCAATCTTGGATGGGTCAGATGCTGTTGTAGGCAATCTCATCATAATATCCACTCTGATTCAAGTTAAGTTTTTTCCCCACTGCTCCCCTTGGAAAGTTGTTCCAGAACTTCACTCCTCTGATGGTTAGGAACCTTCGTCTAATTTCAAGCCTAAAGTTATTGAGGCCAGTTTATATCCATTTGTTCTTGTGTCAACACAGGCCCTAACTTAAATAATTCCTCCTCTATTCCTGGTGTTTTCCCCTCTGATGTATTTATGGAGAAAAATGAGAGCTGGTCAGGAATTTTTTGACAAAAACATTCTGTGTTGGAAAATGCCCATTCTTCAAAACTGAAACTGTCCGCAGGAAAAGGTCAGTTTTGATGAACTTTCTGTTTTGCACAATTTTTGAAATAAAAGTTCTGAAATCGTTGAAACATCCCATTTTAACATTTTTTTTAAATGAAAAGTTTCCATTGTTCATTTTGAAACAACTTTTTGTTTTGAAATTTGTTAGGGCATAGTTAAAAACATGTACTTTTTAACAAAACGTCTTGATTTACCCAACCCAAAGGTATTTTTTGGATTTAGATTCATGAAAATTTTCAAGATCTCAACTTTTAGTCCTGATTTGGGATGGGAACATTTTTTGAAATCTCAAAAAGTCTTACAGGTTGGGAAAGTTGTTTCATGCTACCTAGGCATTAAAGAGCAATCATCTTAAACCTTCAGGTTTGATAATGCAGTTATTAATTCAGAGCCAGAAACTGTTCAAGCCTGTAGGAATCTTAACGCTGTCTAGATAAAACTCCAGTTGCATGGATTCCTTGTAGATGCTAAAAGGAGAATCCAAACTACTCCAACTACATAAATACTAATCCTGCTCATACCCTAAAGCTGGGATCAAAGGGATTTCAGTGGCATCAGTGATGTTAAGAAACATGCTGATCATTTATGCAACATGAGTCCCTTGAATGTCTTGGTGACTTTGAACTGATGCCTGAAACAAAATTCATATTTAGATTATCCTCTTAATAATATTTATGCACATGGACATGACTCACAGCAAACAAGGAAGGGTTGGTTTGGGATGTACATTTACACAGAAACTCTCTAGAGTTTAGTGCCCTGGTTCCCAACCTGGACTAGCCCTGTGCTCACCTGCCAAGGTGCTTGGGCGGCTCCTCACAAAGATGAGACTGAGGCTGGGAGCATCCCAAGTTCCCAGGTGGGTTGGAGCGTGTCCATTCAAATGGGAGGAGGTGGCTCTGGGCTCTCAGTCAAGGTCTGATTGTGGCAAACTGGGCAGCAGCTGGTAAAGTTTGCCTGAAAAATTTAAAGTTAAGGTTTTGCTATTTCTTTAGGAATTTTCACTTCCACATGATCCAGTTGATTTTTTTCCTCATTAATCAGACAATGTTTAAATGATCTTTCATTCTGTGAACAAGTTCCTCAAAAACAAACCATTTCATTGTGCCTGAAAAGAAGCACTGCAGCCCACATGGCCCAGGAGTCGTCCGTCTTTGGAGCAGAAAGTGCTTTGCCCATTATGGCAGTGGCAAGTTACTCAGAGTCTGATCCAGAGCCCACTGCAATCAAGGGAAAGGCTTCAACTGGTTTCAATGCCCATTGCGTAAATGGCTGCGGATTCCAGGCCTCACTGCCCAGACCAGTGAACCAGGATCCTGCTCAGACTCAATACTGTAAGATGCACAAAGAAAACACACTGAAAAAACAGAGAGAGTGATTTTTTTTCCTCTAAACTCTTTCAGTTGTAGGGATTGTAGGCATCACTTGTGACACTAGTGTCCCTTTAAGGACTCAGGTCAGGAGATGTGTAATGATGAGTGTATGCAGCACCTCCACCAATAGTTAGGGTTAAGCTGCTGTCTTGTATGTTGTGTGGTATCTGACCTGGGGGGTGTAGTAGGAAGTCAAATCCTGCCTGTGTGTGCTGGAGTTGTTACTTGCAGTATTCAATAAATCCTTGGATTTCTATAGCAAGTAATAAAGCTGGTAGCAGTGGCTTCAAGATGGCAAAAGTACTTTTGCCCGAGAAGAGATGTGCTGGTCATGCAAATGAGACTGGAATCTGACTACTTAAGAGCCTTTGAGCTGTTGATCTCAGTGAATGAGTGGTCTGATGCGAAAGCAGCACAGTGTTTTTGGATGGTGATGCCAAAGGCTTTGATCAGCAGCTTCCCAGTACAGATCATGGATCGTGCAGACAGTTACATAAACCGTTATATGACTGCTCTGAGGGGGAATTGTTGCTTTTAAAATAGCAGAAGGAGCAGCAAGCCAGGAGGCAGCAGGGAGGGGAACCCCTGTGTGACAGGTTGGACCCCCCTGTCCGAGATGTACTGGGATTTCACTGAGCCTACCTGTTCCACTAGCCTGGGCTCCCTCTCCCTGTTTTGCTGAATTAGGCTCTCCAGCCTCTGGCAGCACACACACACAGGTAGGGACACACCAGCTGTGGAATCACAGAGTCTGCAAACAGCTCTCTATGAGAAGACTCAGCTAGGAAATCGCCCAGCACTCAAGTGCAGCTCCCCTCTGGAAAGTGCACCCAAAATAATATTGTTTTGCGCTGTAGAGAAAACTATACAACGTAAGCTCATAAATTCGCCCCCTCCCTCAATGTGGAGGAAGATATGCACAACTTCTTGCCTCCCCCAGTTAGAAATTGCACAAATTGGGTTTAATAATAAACAAAAACAAGTTTATTAACTATACAAGGCAGATTGTAAGTGATTATAAGGGACAGGAAACAGAACAAAGCAGACTAGCAAGCAAATAAAACCAAACACGTATACTAAGCTAAGATCTTAAAGAGACTGGTTTCAAGAAGTAATTTCTCACCCTAAATCTTGTTTTAGGCAAGTTGCAGAGTTTCTGTAGCTTAGAGTTCCAGTTATTTCTCTTTACAGACTAGACTCCTGTCTTAGTCTGGACTCAGCCCTTGCCTTTCCCACCGTTCAGTTCCTTTGTCTCTTCAAATACTTTCAGCAGCCTTTCTTCTTGGGCAGGAAGGCAAAGGAGAAGAGTCCTGTTTGCCTTACTCCTCAGCCTTAAATAAGATTTACATAAGGTGGGAATCTTTTGTTTCCCAGTCTTGACCTCCCCCTCCTTTTAGTGGAAAATTCCTAGAAGCCCAAGATGGTGTTTAGTACCAGGTGACAGGACCACCTGACCTAGTAGTGTCACAGCTATGTCCCAGGACACCTCTCAGGAAGGAGAGAGATTAGTATCTTCAAAGTCTTATTGTTTCTTCCTAATGGCCCATCGAGGCTGGTGGCCTGTTGTCTGGTGGGTGTCTCCCAAATACACACACAGTTGTAATTGTTACATAGTCAATATTCCTAACTTTAGATACAGAAATGATAGAAATTGGGTAATCACATTCAGTAAATTATAACCTTTCCAATGATAAGACCCATCTTGCATAAAATATATCTCAGTTATGCCATATCCATATTATAAGCATATTTCCACAAAGAATATGGGGTGTAACGTCACACCCCGCATAGCAGTTTGTGTGCACAGAGGAGACAGACTGGCCAGGGGGATGGATCGAGTGAAGCAGAACCTGCTGTGCTGAGTCAGCGATAAAGCCGTCCTCACAGTCTTCTCTCTGGCCCCATTGGGATCCATCGTCACAGACTTTGTCAAGTAATCCTGTATAACGTACTATGGCCTATTATTCCTACCGCCCAAGATGCAGATGTGTGACATCTTCGTGTTTGCTAAAGAGATCTTGGGAGAGCTACTGTCAATGACTGGTGGGCTCCTGCCTACATAAGAACATAAGAACGGCCGTACTGGGTCAGACCAAAGGTCCACCTAGCCCAGTATCCTGTCTTCTGACAGTGGCCAATGCCAGGTGCCCCAGAGGGAGTGAACCTAACAGGTAATGATCAAGTGATCTCTCTCCTGCCATCCATCTCCATCCTCTGACAAACAGAGGCTAGGGACACCATTCCTTACCCATCCTGGCTAATAGCCACTAATGGACTTAACCTCCATGAATTTATCCAGTTCTCTTTTAAATGCTGTTATAGTCCTAGCCTTCACAACCTCCTCAGGCAAGGAGTTCCACAAGTTGACTGTGCGCTGTGTGAAGAAGAACTTCCTTTTATTTGTTTTAAACCTGCTGCCTATTAATTTCATTTGGTGGCCCCTAGTTCTTGTATTATGGGAATAAGTAAATAACTTTTCCTTATCTACTTTCTCCACATCACTCATAATTTTATATACCTCTATCATATCCCCCCTTAGTCTCCTCTTTTCCAAGCTGAAAAGTTCTAGCCTCTTTAATCTCTCCTCATATGGGACCCTTTCCAAACCCCTAATCATTTTAGTTGCCCTTCTCTGAACCTTTTCTAGTGCCAGTATATCTTTTTTGAGATGAGGAGACCACATCTGTACGCAGTATTCAAGATGTGGGCGTACCATCGATTTATATAAGGGCAATAATATATTCTCCGTCTTATTCTCTATCCCCTTTTTAATGATTCCTAACATCCTGTTTGCTTTTTTGACNATATCTTTTTTGAGATAAGGAGACCACATCTGTACGCAGTATTCAAGATGTGGGTGTACCATCGATTTATATAAGGGCAATAATATATTCTCAGTCTTATTCTCTATCCCCTTTTTAATGATTTCTAACATCCTGTTTGCTTTTTTGCCTCACTCACCATACCACCTATTGCATAGTGAATGAGGCTGTGTCCCAAACCAAGGGCACCTGCCATAGGGCCAGTGTGGAAGGGCCCTGGCACTGATGCTCTGATAATACTAGCTAATGTAGCAGTGTCACAATTATTGAATTATTGTATTTTGAAGATGTGAAGTGGTGGATCAGTATTAACTAGTCAGTTTATTTTATTATTTACACTGTGTTGATTGTCCTAATTAAAATGACTCTTTTTTTTCAGCTGCTGTATTTCCTTCTGGTTGCATCAGAAAATACACATATCATCTATCATTTGCACCCGTCACCTTAGTAAAGGAACAAACATGAAAAACAAATCACTGTCTGTGAATGGATCATTTTTCATGTTCCCTCTTCTATGAGGGATTGAGGGCCCAGGTAGGTATTTTGAGGGTGAAAACTCACTGGCCATTCAGTGGCTATCGAGATTGGGGGACACCTCTAAAGAGCTGTCTACATTGTGCTCCAAGAGCCTGATCTAACTCATGCTGCGCTCAGTAAGAGAAGTCATCTTTCCAATGGGTGGAGGTTCAGGCCCTAAAAGAGGAGGGGTGTGCTTAGCCAAGGGCCCACAGACCTGTGCACTGGATTAAGAGAGAGGGTTTTACCTGTTCAGTGCTAGAAAAATCCAAATTCACTGGGAAAGGGAATTATAATACTACAGACAAAGGCAGGGATGGATCACTGGATTGCTAGTCTTCTGTTAGAAACCTTCTGCTGGAAAGAGGACCCTTTTCCATGCCCGTCTCATCATCTACCAGAAGGCTGGGTACGCTCAGCAGTTGCAGAGTTTTCCTTACCCCACTTTGCCTGGATCTCTGGTACCAATTCTCCCTTGCCCCAGGTGATGTTGCTGGCAAGTGGCACCTCCTCCTGTTGTTTAAATGCTGGTTATTTATTCAGTTAGAAGTTGATGAATTCTTCAGGTCTTTTAGTCTTTTAGTGGGATGGAAGGAAATCCCCCAGAGGGTGGGGAGGCCAGGGGAGGTATTACTCTGCCATGGAGGAAGGATTAAATTCATCTTGATTCGGTCCCCTGGCACTGCTGCCTATACTTTGTTCTTAGGCTTCTGCTGAGAAGCTGAACTTCGCACCAAGGACGAGCAGCAGAGACAGAAACGGAAGGGCTGCAAAAAGAGAGGCGCCTGTGCCAGCCTACTCCAGCCTCTTTGGAAGGAACCCTGGTGTAGAGCATCCTAAATAGGCTATACCTTCCCTCCCCCCGGCCAAACCCAAACCAGCTCCTGTAATAAGAGCATCATGTGCTCTGGGCACTATGCGCAGAGTTATGACGCTCCTGCTCAGTTAGCCATGATCAGCCAGGCCCTGCTCCTGCAAACTCTTCCTCAGATGCTTCATTTCAACCATGTGAGCAGCCCCGTTGATTTCATACATGTTTACAGGACTGGGGGCTACGTCAGTATTGTGGTGAGAGCTGCACAGAGGAAAGGAGCCAGCACCCACGTTACAGGAATCACCCCAGTCTAATGAGACGACTGCTATCCCACCTAAGATCTTGGTCTCCAGCTGGGGCTCACTGGCCCTGTAGGGGAGGTTTCACAGCGACAGTCCCTGATGCAAGAGCAGCTCCTGTTTCTGCGTGTGCTCCGGCTGACAGCAAGAGTCAAACTTTGGGCTCCCTTGGGAGCTAGAGGACAATGGAGGGAGCAAAACGTCTGACAGAGCTGAGAAACAGCCGGTGTGTACATTTGCCTCTTTTCAGAATATGATACTGATGTGTTTGCTGGACTCATCTCTATTAGCTCACATTATTGCCAGCATGCAAAGAGCTGGATTTCTGAATGGGTTCCAAGCTAATTAATTGAATGAAATATATTGTTACCACACACACTGCAAGCTGGCCTTGCAATACAAAAGGCTGATTATCTATGTGCTAAATTCCTCAGCCGCCAACTCCTACTGAATTGTCACCTCCTCCCCTGGGCAGAAAGGTTCATTGGGTGGCGTTAATGCAGCTTCGAATTGTGTGTTGCATTTATGAATGGAGGTTTGTCAATAACATGAGAGGTGTGTCAATAAAACAGCCTCTAGGGTCTGACCTGACTGCAGTGCAGGGACTGGATTAAGCGTCTCAAGAGTGAGTACTGGAAAAGCAGAGACCAGAACCCCACCTTGGGCTACTCACCGACATTGTGCCTGTTTTCTGAGGAGTTTGACTGGGTGCTGGGTATTGCACCGAACACAGAGCCAATGTTGACGACCTGGTTAACCAGGAGGGTGCCCTGCTGGCCCCAGAATCCAGCATGGGGACTGATGGGAGCCAGGAGCAGGTGCTGAGTGAGGGCGGTGAAGAGACTGTTACTGAAACCGATCCCACACAGCAGCAGCACATCCTGGGGTCTCACTTGGAAGAGCTGTTTGATGTCCCGTCCTCCCCTGCGAGGAACAGCTCGCTGTGGAGCCTGCAGCAGACACAGACGGGACAGAAGCTGCCCCTGAGCCTGGTAGGCTTCTGACCCTGTTTTAATGTTTATTATTATTAATATAGGCATGGCAGGGATTTCTGCTCTGTTAACCAATGCAAACGTTATGAGACACCCCAGCTAGCAGCATGTATCCACCAGTGGCGGATTGTAATCCCAGTGCCGTGGCTTCCCCATCACATGGAGTTCAAATGGTGACCTGGAAATGCAAATACACCTCTACCCCGATACAACACGACCCGATATAACACGAATTCGGATATAACGCGGTAAAGCAGTGCTCCGGGAGGGGGGGGGGGGGCTGCGCACTCCGGCAGATCAAAGCAAGTTCGATATAACGCGGTTTCACCTATAACACGGTAAGATTTTTTGGCTCTCGAGGACAGCGTTATATCGGGGTAGAGGTGTAGTAAAAACGCCTTAAAGTGAATTTTTACTGGAAAGGCTCAGATTTTTCCTCCGGCCATTCCTGTTTCCTAAAAATAATAACTTTACATTGCCATGCCTGTAAGTACGCCATTCTGTAACCACTCAGTGGCATAAAGAGCTGCTGGAAACTGAACTGTGGGGGAGGGGAGAGGTGGAAATGAGTTCCAGTCACAAATCTAGTCCGTTTCAGGTAAAGATAGTCCACAAAAGACAAAAGCAGTTATCCCAAATTTGACGGGGGTTTGAAAATGCATCCAGAAATGCGCCATGGGGGATGGGGTATGAGAGAGATGACTGTGGAGTTGTGTGTGTTTGCGTGCAGCCATAACAGGCTAAGCCAGGTGGAAACTAATGGAGCATCCTGTTGATTCCCTCATGAATTTTGAACCAATCCCAGGTGCTGATAGAAACTTTTCCTGAAGCAGGAACCTCAGCTAGGTAGTCGCTTTGCAGGGAAGGGTGTATTTCCCAGGACCAACTTGGTAGCTGACCAGCCCACTCCACTAATCAATGTGCTGGTCAGTCTCTATACGTTTGAATACTTCAGCTGCACACATTGCAGGTTTCCCACCAGCAGCTTGTAATAACATCTCCCTTGGGCAGCACAAGAACCGTTCCACCCTCCAAAATGTTGAAGGCCTGAAATGATAGAAAAAGCTTTTGTAGCATTGCCACTGATAAATAAAATAAATATCTCCATATATTATATACCTATCTCATAGAGCTGGAAGGGACCCCGAAGGGTCATCGAGTCCAGCCCCCTGCCTTCACTAGCAGGACCAATTTTGCCCCAGATCCCTAAGTGGCCCCCTCAAGGATTGAACTCACAAGCCTGGGTTTAGCAGGCCAATGCTCAAACCACTGAGCTATCCCTCCCCCCACCCATGGTGATGGCACCCTGCTCACCCCCACATCGCAGCCAACCCAAGTAGTTCTGCAGTTTTTTAGGGAAAAAAAAAAAAAGGCTTATCATTGTCTCTGCACTTCTTTCACTGCGATTAACCAGGCTGTGTCAAGGGGCTTCTGTGCATCCCTCTTGCGATATATTGAAGTTCAGTTTGGAAAAGTAGCATTTTATGTCCTTGAAATGCCACAAGGATTTTTCTGTCCTCCTGCATGGGGGTATTTGAGACAATAACCCTCTGGGTCTGTCCTGTTCTAGTAGGGTGACCAGATGTCCTGATTTTATAGGGACAGTCCCGATTTTGGGGGCTTTTTCTTATATAGGCTCCTATTACCCCCCACCCCCTGTCCTGATTTTTCACACTTGCTGTCTGGTCACCCTATGTTCTAGGCCCCTCACCCTCTATTGGCTGCAGAACCTACAGTGCAGTACAAGGCTGGCCCAATGTACCATCATGGACCATTCTAAGCGGAAATGTTTCTGTGATGAACTGATGGTTGAAGTTCTGCAGAGAGCCACCAACAAGTCCAGTACCACGAACAAAGGGACTTGCGGCTAGAGGAAAGGCCTGGTGGGAGACCAGAGGAAAGGCTCTGGCTGGCTGCATAGCCTGAGGACAGGGTTTCAGTGTGGGAGCAGGCACTTGCTTTGCAGTTCCTGGAACAGGAATGGTGGCTAAGGGAGGACAGAGCTGAGCAGCTGTTGTCAGTAATAGCTACAAGAGTACCAGCTGTTGGTCCATTATCCACACCACGGCCTGAGATACCTGCACGGTACCCTGGGATGCAGTCCAGAAACTCCATGCCTGGGTGGCCCATGCAGTCAGGCCCCATGCGCGGCTGGGCAGGGCAACTTAGCCCCATGCAGCCCTCTGTCTTGACCTCCTCCCCTGTGGATGCCTCCAGCCCCTGCCCTGGCATCAAGTGCTCAGCAAATGGGGAACAAAGGGAAAGGAGAATGGGGGCCCAGGGGACATGCCCCGACAGGGTTCTGTTGTTACTTGTGTTTTGGTGTGGTAATGGTGGCTCGCTGACTTGGAATGGGCAACTGTTGTACTTTTATAACACGTATATACAGAAAGATTTGTATGTCTTCAAGAAAGTGTATTGCTATCACTGCATCATGTCAGACAATTGGGGGGAGGGAGAGCTCAGTGGTTTCAGCATTGGCCTGCTAAACCCAGGGTTGTGAGTTCAATCCTTGAGGGGGCCACTTAGGAATCTGGGGCAAAATTGGTCCTGCTAGTGAAGGCAGGGGGCTGGACTCGATGACCCTTGGGGGTCCCTTCCAGCTCTATGAGATAGGTATATCTCCATTTATTATTATTATTATATACTCATGTGCTCCTTGAGGAGGGCAAACGATGAGCACATGAGTCCCATCAATGGCCCTGGCACAGTTAGGAAACCCCATTCTCTCAAAGCCAGCAATTGCCTCCGGAATAGCTTTAATTCCAGTCACCTTGGGATAACCCATACGACTGACTGCCTCCGAGACCTCTGCCACCACTCTACCCACAGTCACCCTTCCAACACCAAACTGGCTGGCAACAGTCCTGTTGCAGTTTGGGGTAGCCAGCTACCAGATGGTTATAGCACCCGGCTTCTGGTCCAGCAAAGGTGACCTAATGTGTGTATCTTTACACTGACGGGTCATGGAAAGCTGCCCACAAAGCTCCAGCAATGTAGCTTTCTTCATGCGCTCTGCTGCCAGGGCTGCCCGCTGGCTGGGGGGCTTGGCAAGTGCACAGCTGAGGGGGTGAAGCATGTGGCAGACCCACCGCACACGAGTGCTACCGTGAGCTGGCGTGGCCATCAGACGGGTGAAGAGGCTGCCCAGACCGATGAGGCACCAGCAACAGTCAAGAAGGTGAGTGCGACACTGGGCAGTGGAGACTAGCAGGCTGGTGCAGCTGGTCCCTCACCTCCAAACCCTTCTGCATTAACTGCTGCCGCCCTTGGCGGGTGACGACCTTTGCGGGATGGAAATAAGGGACCAGGCTTTATTTGAAGGAACACTTTAGGGAAACCCCATTTCCTGGAGCAAACGGTGTCTCCCAAGGACACATTTCTACTGCCCTCAGGTGTACCGTGCAATTAGCATCAGCTTCAATTTAATGTATAAAATGGTCAAGGGACGTCCCTTAAAATAAGGACGGTCTCCCTGTCTGCTTGGGCCTGAGTGGGCATCTGCTGACCCTGGGCCTGACCTCGGGATACCCTGCGGTTCACTCCCATCCCCTTGTTCTTTCATTGCAGAAAACTAAAGCAAGGCACAAGGGCTGCTCCGTCGCTCGCTGGTGTTGTCTGGGCAGCAGCCTCCATGGAGAGGCCCCTGAGTCCAATGCACTGGGCACAGGAGCACCAGAGGGACAAATGGGAGCTTTAGCCCTTTAGTGAAAATCCTGACTCTGGCACCATCTAGTGGCTAAATCCAGGAACAAGCTGTAGGGTCTCCGACAAGCTGCTGTAATCAGGATGTAAGCCATAGAAACGGTGGTGTAACGCCCGCTCCAGAGGTAAGGGCAGCTGGGGCCTCACGTGCCAGGTCCTTAGACCTGGTGGGTTCCCATAAATGCATACACACATCTCACTCAAAGGGAGTCTCTATTGGGGCTGGCAGACTCTAGTACTAAATCCCCTTTGGCAGCAATGCAATGGCAGGGGCAGGATAGCATTGTCCGCAGGGCTCCTTGGGCCTGGAGCCTGAGCTGCCCCACAGCTCAGACCCTCTAGAAAAGGGGGATAAAGTTCTTGGACAGTCTCTGGTGTTCGCTTGCCTCATTTGGGCTGTTCTGAGTCACTTGATAGCTTTTGTGGTGAGATGATAAGTTTGGAGGATACAGGTAACTAGGATGACCAGATGTCCCGTTCTTATAGGGACAGTCCTGGTTTTTGGGACTTTTTCTTATATAGGCGCCTATTACCCCCCACCCCCTGTCCCGTTTTTTCACAGTTGCTATCTGGTCACCCTAAAGGTAGCAGTGTTGATGTATTTAGCCTTCTGTAAGGCATTTGACTTGACGTAACCATCTGATTGAAAAACAAGAATGATCTAAAATCAACATGGCACATATTAAATGCTGGCTAATTGATAGGTCTCAAAATGTGATCGTACACAGGGAATCGTCATCAAGCGGGTATGTTTACAATGGGGGCCTGCAGGCAGAGGTTCTTGGCCTTCTGCTATTTAACTTTTTTACCAGTTACCTGGAAGAAACCATAAAATCATCCCTGACAAAGTTTGCAGATGACACAAAAATTGCGGGGGAGGGGGGTGTAAATAATGAAGAGGACAAGTCACTGATCCAGATCACTCTGTATGTGCAATGTGCAAGCAAATATAATGTGGCCAAATGTGAAGCTATAACTCTGGGAACAAATTGTGTAGGCCATGCTTACAGGATGGGGAATCCTCTCCTGGGAAGCAGAGTCTCTGAAAAAGGCTTGGGGGTCATGGTGAAGAATCAGCTGCACATGATCTGCCAGTGTGATGCTGTGGCCATAAAGGCTAATGCAATCCTTAGACGTATAAACAAGGGCATTTCAAGTATCAGTAGAGAGGTTTTATATATTATCTCTATGTTTGATACTGGTGCAATTGCTGCTGGAATACTGTGTCCAGTTCTTAGTATCATGGGGTCATAGAGCTTAAGGCCAGAAGGGACCACCCGATCATCTAGTCTGATTCCGTGTGTATCACAGGCCACACCACCACCCAGCACTATAGTCACAAATAGGAATGGACTTTAAACTGATTCTTGATGTATTTCCATTCACAATATACTGCAGTTATCTAAGGGGTGCTGGGACGGTGCATTCATACATGGTACATGCTCTGCAGCAATGAGGGGAGCACAGACAGTAGGTATCTGAAGCTGCTGATTCTGGTGCTCAGCACTACATCCCCTGCTCCAGCCTTTCTGCTCCCAGGCAGCCTGGCTTTCGTGGCTGGATGAAATCACTCACACTCTTTGTATGTGTATTTATTTTGGTAGCAGTAAAACCGTTCTGCTTCCCGCTTTGCTCTAGATTTTCAGATGGTTCCTGTTTATTTTTGAAAAGGAAGAATGTGTCAAGAAATTGGTTTTCAGACCAGCCTTAAATGGCAGCTGCCTCCTTTGCAGAGTTTGCCGTCCAGCCCTACCTCCTCGTTGTATGATATGGGCTGGAGCTAAAAGAAGAGAGAAATAGGTTCTCATCTACTGCAGCTAACTCTGTATCAAGGTTCTGACACAGCCACCCATCACCAGGCTTTTGTCTTTCAAAGTAAATGTGATAAATAAGCACTGTGGTTAGCTCCAAAGCTCTCAGTTCCAGGATGCTGGGACCATTGAAAACAGCAACAGGCACAATTTTACCCAGCCTCCCTTTTTACTCAACCACTCTATGGGTGCAGCTGTCAGCACACACCCATTTCTCTCTCTCACATGCACACAAAGTAGCTAAACTGCCATTTTCATACATAAACGGTTATTTGTGCAGGCACAAAAATAGTGACCAGGACTGTGATTTGTCCTTTGCTATTTCATTGCTTGGGAGTTTAGTGCAATCTCTTTATTGTGAAAGTGCAACTTACAAATGTAGAATTATTATTATTTTACATAACTGCATTCAGAAATAAAACTATGTAAAACTTTAGAGCCTACAAGTCCACTCAGTCCTACTTTTTGTTCAGCCAATCACTCAGACAAACAACTTTGTTTACATTTACGGGAGATAATGCTGCCTGCTTCTTGTTTACAATGTCAGCTGACAGTGAGAACAGGCATTCGCATGGCACTGTTGTAGCTAGCGTTGTAAGGTATTTACGTGCCAGATATTCTAAACATTTGTATTCCCCTTCACACTTCGACCCACCATTCCAGAGGACATGCTTCCATGCTGATGATGGGTTCTGATCGATAACGATCCAAAGCAGTGCGGACTGACACACATTTGTTTCATCATCTGAGTCAGATGACATTAACAGAAGGTTGATTTTCTTTTTTGGTGGTTCGGGTTCTGTAGTTTTCGCATCAGAGTGTTGCTCTTTTAAGACTTCTGACAGCATGTTCCACACCTCGTCCCTCTCAGATTTTGGAAGGCACTTCAGATTCCTAAACCTTGGGTCGAGCACTGTAGCTATCTTCAAAAATCTCATATTGATACTTTCTTTGTGTTTTGTCAAATATGCAATGAAAGTGTTCTTAAATCAAACAACACAATGGGTTGTCATCCGAGACTGCCATAACATAAAATATATGGCAGAATGCTGGTAAAACCATGGAGCAGGAGACATACAAGTTCAGTCACAAATTTAATTCATGCATTATTTTTTTAACAAGTGTTATCAGCATGGAAGCATGTCCCCTGGAATGGTGGTCGAAGCATAAAGGGACATATGGATGTTTAGCATATCTGGCACGTATATACCTTGCAACGCCAGCTACAAAAGTGCCATGTGAACACCTGTACTCACTTTCAGGTGACATTGTAAACAAGAAGTGGGCAGCATTATCTCCCATCAATGTAAACAAAGTTGTTTGTCTTAGTGATTGGCTAAACAAGAAGTAGGACTGAGTGGACTTGTAGGCTCTAAAGTTTTACATTGTTTTATACTGGCCACTCCAGGCTTGTATTGAGCTCCCAAGGTTACAGCTTCTCTCTGACCTTGGCTTGGTAAACGCTGCCACCACCCAAATGCAAAAAAAACCCTTGAACCCAGTAAGGAGCACTTGGGAATTCCTCCCTGTGGGGTACCCTCAAGCCCTTTCACACCCCCCCCCCCCCGGGGAAGAGCTGAGAAAGAAAACAAAGGAAATTAGCTGTGGCTATCAGCTAATCAAACAACACACACAAACCTCTTAGGACACCAAAAATCCAATCCTGTTCTTAAAAAAGTAAATGTTATTAAAAACAAAAAGGAAAAAATACATCTGGAACTTAGGCTTTTTGCTAGATCTTAAAAGAAACAATTACAAAAATTAAGCACCCAAAACAGCTTTCTTGGGAGTTCAGCTTAAAGGTTACAAGCAACAAAAGCATCTGGTGTTAGCACAGAGGAGATCCACAAGCCAAAATAAGAAATAAACCTGATCGCGTCTAGCTAAACATTCTGATCTACTTACACATTTGAAGTTCAGATAAGTAGTTCTAGGCATGATCTGATGATTTATGATCATACCTGGTTTAAGCTTTACACAGCATTCCTGCTGCCCTCTGTTCCCCTCTTTCCCAAGAGCAACAGACAAAGGGAAAGTTTCTTTCCCCATTTAAAAAAGTTCTAGTCTTCTCATTGGCTCTTTTGGTCAGGTGTCCACTTTTTTTTCCCTTTACCTGGGGGACTTTTTAACCCTCTACAGGTAAAGCAAGTAGAGAACAGCTACCAAGAGGGACTTTATAGCTAACTGGCTGGGTGGGTGTCCATCAAAGGGAGCTACCCCCCCCCCCTTATTTATCATAGTATCCAAGGATGGCATCAGCTCTTTTGGCCAGAGCATCACACTGGGCACTCATGTGCAACTGATATCCACCAAGGCCCCCAAATCGTTTTCGTAACCACTGCTTCCCGGGATAGTCCCCCATCCTGTAAGAATGGCCAACGTTCTCTGTGCCTAGATCTAGACATTTACATTTAGCTATATTACAATGCATATTGTTTGTTGGTCTTTGCAGAATTTGAGCGGGTTTTAGTTCCAGTTGGTGGAATCATTTATTACTGTTAACACTGATTTATTTAGCATATAGGTATGTATATTTACCTACACTCACTTCCTAACCAATCACTTGGCTACAGAATACCATAACAATACACAATAGGAACAATAGTATATTAGTTGGATTGTGTCAACGCACTGTAAGGTGAATTGGGTATTTGTGGCAGGGTCACCGGGATGCAACCTGGACTGTGGAACTGCTGAGCCCTCTATCCCACAACCTGGGGTATCCCTTGACATCAGCATCACAGTGTAAGCTACGAACCTCTGGCAGATACTGCACTTACACAGCCATCCACAGGCAGGGACACACCCAACTGATTTACATGAATGCTCTTCCAGCCACTCATGAACCAACAATAGAGACTCCAGCCAATTCCCCCCAGCTCTCCGGTCTTGCACCCCAGAACTGTACTGTCTTGCCCTGATCAGAAGCCTGGCCAGTATAAGTTCAGGAACAGTCAACATGGATTCACCAAGGGCAAGTCATGCCTGGCCAACCTGATTGCCTTCTATGATGAGATAACTGGCTCTGTGGGTATGGGGAAAGCGGTGCTTGTGATATATCTTGACTTTAGCAAAGTTTTGATATGGTCTCCCACAATATTCTTGCCAGCAAGTTAAAGAAGTATGGATGGACTATAAGGTGGATAGAAAGCTGGGTAGATTGTTGAGCTCAACGGGTAGTGATCAATGGCTCGATGTCTAGTTGGCAGCTGGTATCAAGTGGAGTACCCCGGGGGTTGGTACTGATGATCTGGATTATGGGAGGGATTGCACTCTCAGCAAGTTTGCAGATGACACTAAGCTGGGGGGAGAGGTAGATACACTGGAGGGTAGGGATAAGGTCCAGAGTGACCTAGACAAATTGGAGGATTGGGCCAAAAGAAATCTGATGAGGTTCAACAAGGATAAGTGCAGAGTCCTGCACTTAGGACGGAAGAATATCATGCACCGCTACAGGCTGGCTAAGCAGCTGTTCTGCAGAAAAGGACCTGGGGATTACAGTGGATGAGAAGCTGGATATGAGTCAGCAGTGTCCCCTTGTTGCCAAGAAGGCTAACGGCATATTGGGCTGTATGAGTAGGAGCATTGCCAGCAGATCGAGGGACGTGATTATTCCCCTCTTTTCGGCACTGATGAGGCCACAGCTGGAGTATTGCGTCCAGTTTTGGGCCCCCCACTACAGAAAGGATATGGACAAATTGGAGAGAGTCCAGTGGAGGGCAACTAAAGTGATCAGGGGGCTGGGGCACATGACTTACGAGGAGAGGCTGAGGGAACTGGGCTTGTTTAGTCTGCAGAAGAGAAGAGTGAGGGTGGATTTGATAGCAGCCTTCAACTACCTGAAGGGGGGTGTAGCGGAGTGGTCACCCCGCTCTGGCCCTGGGTTAAAGCATCCCTGGAGAGGGCTGCAGCTGATGGGAAAAGCAGCCACAGCTGTGGCCAGCTTAATCAGGGCCCAGCTGGCCCTTATAAGAGGGCTGTGGGCCAGAAGCTAGGAGATGCACTCTCTCTAGCTTTGTGAGAGAGACGGACCTGGCTGCCTGGGAGCTGGGAAGGGTACCTCGGGTGGAGCAGTGCTGGGGAAGGGCAGAGGGAGCTGGGGAGCTCCAGCTTAGCAAAACCCCAGGCTGCAGGCCTAGTTACGGGCCTACAAAAGGGTACTGGGGCTGCAGAGAGGCAGCCCAGAGATAGGCAGAGGCAGCAGGTCCTAACCCCCTTGCAGATGTTGAGTGGTTTACAGACTGCAGTCGGCCCCGGAGAGTGGGGGCTAGATGATGACTGGCAGTAGCCACTGAGGCAAGGTGGGTTTAGAGGGTTGGGGGTTCCCCTGGGAGGGGAGACCCAGGGCAAGGGGGTACTGTGGTCGGCAGAACCCCTGGGCAAAGGGCACTGGGGTCTGGGAGGGACACGGGGCCGGTGGTAGGCGAGACAATGGCCTGCAGAGGGTGCTCTGGGCTGGAAAGAGCTAATTCCTGAGACGGCCAGCAGGAGGCGCCGCGTCAGTGAGTCGTCGCCCCGCCACAGGGTGTTTCAAAGAGGATGGAGCTCCTCTGTTCTCAGTAGTGGCAGATGGCAGAACAAGGAGAATGGTCCCAAGTTGCAGTGGGGGAGGTCTAGGTTGGATATTAGGAAACACTATTTCACTAGGAGGGTGGTGAAGCACTGGACTGGGTTACCTAGGGAGGTGGTGGAATCTCCCTCCTTAGAGGTTTTTAAGGCCCGGCTTCACAAAGCCCTGGCTGGGATGATTTAGTTGGTGTTGGTCCTGCTTTGAGCAGGGGGTTGGACTAGATGACCTCCTGAGGTCTCTTCCAACCCTGATATTCTATGATTCTAAGTTCACTATCCAATTTGCCACTCCCTCAGTGTGGCGAGGGCACACACCAGCCTTTTTAAACTGAGCTGAGATTTTCCAAGCACTTCAACCAAAACACACTGTCTCTCTTTTATATTTTCTTCCAGACTGCTGGAAAGATCTTTGCCGTGAGGTGGGTTAGTCCGCCACCATGGCGTACGTGCCTCCTCTGAGAAAGTCTCTAGAATAGAGGAATTTTTTCTTGGTGGTGTTGATGAGGCATTAATGCTGTCTGGCTATTTGATGGCTACTCTTTTGTTGTAACTGAAAGGCTGGGTGTTCCCAACCTCACAACATATTTCAATAACACATGCATAGAAAAACTTCATAACTTCACATACAATGCTAGCACATACAATCCAACAGGGTACCGATGTTCAACAGATCAAGACTTTTAAAATGATACCTCACAAGGTATATTTTGTACAAAACATCTCATAATCATATCACCGTGGTGAACATGGGGGTTCCAGGGTGCTACTTTGAGGTACAGAGTGTCACATCCTTATTTTATGTGTTTCCATTTTACAGGGCTAAAGATCATCTTCCTGGATCCCTCCTATAAAATAGCAAGTAATGTGATTCAAAGGCAGAGAGACTCTGGAAATGAAATGCAACATGGACAATGGATTACAAACAAATATTAGAAGAAGAGAATAGAACTAGATGGAAAAAGGATCACAACACCGAAAACCAACAATTCAGCACACACAGGAAAACCAGGCTAAAAAGATGCTGCATTGTAATTGAAATCGTGGCCATATCGGGAGAAATAAAGGTGCTATCTGCAGGGGTGCTATGAAGGACAACTGGGCCTTTAAGCGATAAGCACTCAGCCCTTTGAAGTAGCCTGGGACTTGGTATCCATTCCAAGGAAAGCCTTCACGCAGAGTGTGCGGACCGTGACCTGCATGGGGGAAACACTGGGATTTTGTTCTTCTTTGTTTCTTTATACGTGTAGGAGGGCTGTGTCGAAGCTCGTCCCTCCGCGGGGCTGTGGGGTATCCCACCGCCTCGCAACAGTTCAATATGAGCCCTGGCCCTAGGTCAGGGCGGGGCAGCAAATAAACAGTCTGGAGCTCAGGCTGCTGAGCGTCTGGTGCGAGGGGGAGACTGCCACCCGTGAGTGGGGTGGCAGGGGGGACGCAGGCCCACCCGCTCCACTGCGTCCCAGCCCGGGGCCCTAACAGTGGCAGAAGACTTGCTGCTGTGTCAGTGGGGATCCTGACCGCAACACACTGACATTGGTTCTGGCCCTGCTGCGGCCAGGCCGGGGTCGGCTGCCCCTGGGCTACTTCCGGACTCCCCCTCGTACAGTACCTGGCTCAGGACTGGGTCCTCTGGGGTTTCCAGGACCATCGGTTCCTCCGGGTAACCAGCAAAGGGTAGGCTCGGCTGCTCCTCGGGGTAGCTGGCGAGAGGCAGGCTCGGTTCCTCCTCGGGGTAGCTGGCGAGAGGCAGGCTCGGTTCCTCCTCGGGGTAGCTGGCGAGAGGCAGGCTCGGCTGGCCCGGCAAGTCCTCGGGTCGGCCGCGGCCTGCCGGCGTTCCCCAACCTGGACTAGGCCACAGGCATCTGGCCTTTCCGGCGGCTGGCATTCAACTGAGCTCTGTAGGGGGGCTTTTCTACTTCCTGTCCTGTGCCGTGACCTCTGGGGGGCGGGCGCAGGATCCACTGGCTCCGCCCACGTTGGTGCTAGGGGAGGCTCGTCCCTCCACAGGGCTGTGGGGTATCCCACCGCCTCGCTACAATACACTATAAAGAATGCTTGGAAGGTGCAAAGGCCTCCCTCTTCTCCCAACAAAAACAGGGCTTCCCCTGCTTGTCCTTATGTTAGAAATTCAGGTAACAAAGAAATGGATGAGGCCTCGATTGTGCGCTGAGAACCGTGAGGGCAGCAGAACTGCACAGAGATCTGTTGTAGCCAAAGGGTTCGCTCACAGTCCTCAGTGCAGGATCAGGGACTAAAACATGACACCGTGTGTGTAACCGAGCGAGACTCACCACCACGCGCCTCCTGATGGTCGTCCAGGGAATTAGTTTTCTATCCTCCGGCGCGCCCTCTGTCGGCCGGTGTCTCGCCTTTCGCTGGCCCCTGTGTCCCTCCTGGACCCCGGGGCCCCTTTCTCTTGGGGGCTGCCCCCTGGCAGTACCCCCATGGTTTCTGGGTCTCCCCACCCAGGGGAACCCCCACCCACTATCCCCACCTCGCCTCAGTATAAGGCTACTGCCAGTCACCATCTAGCCCCCGCAGACTGCAGTGTAAATGCCACTCATCACAGGCAAGGGGGGTTTGGACCTGCTGCCTCCGCCTACCCTTGGGCTGCCCCTGCAACCCCAGTACCTATTTGGCCTTGCACAAGGCTGGCAGCCTGGGGAGTTGCCAGGCAGGAGTTCCCCAGCTCCTCTCGCCTTTCCCCAGCCCTGCTCCACCTCAGGTACCCTGGTACGCTCCCCAGCAGCCAGGCCCATCTCCTTCCACAGCTAGAGGAGACTCTCTTTTAGCCTCTGGCTCACAGCCCTTTTATAAGGGCCAGCTGAGGTCTGTTTGGGGTGTGGGCCCAGCTGAGGCTGCTTCCCCAATCAGCCTGGGAGCTGCTTGCCCCAGCCCCAGCCCTCTCCCTGGGCTGTTTTAAACCCCTCAGGGCAGGAGCGGGTGACCACCCTGCTACACTGTGCAAGGATAGTCCTGTGAGCCAAGCTCCAATAGCATACGGGCTTCTGAGATGTTCCTCTTCTCTGGCTTGTTCCAACCATGCTGTGACTCTCAGGTAACAAATGGTCCTGAGGGCACATGTGCAAACAGTATAGGTTTGTGGCCTTTCCATGGTTTGGATGAGAAATTTTTCCCCCATTCATTTCCTCAGACAAAAAACACCACAGCCCTGAGGACAAGTAAAAGGCTGAACCAAAAGCCATTTCTTTGGCAACCTAGGCCTACAGGAGTTCCCCATCCTGGGTAGGAGAAATCTTCCAGTGACGTAGGCCTGCTTCTTCCCTGCCCCTAGCATGGGGGGCATGGGAGTGGGGAAGGATGTGAGGTCATGGCATCCTTGTGCTCTGACAACCCCAGATGCCATAACATCCCTTCAGGGCTGCTAGCAGCCTATGCCAGGGACCAGCCCTGCAGCCCATCTGCACCAGGACTGGGGGGCACAAAAGATTCTTGAGGCCGCTGTTGCCCTTCTCCTCCACAAAGCTTCACAGAACACCACTCAGACACAGCCCAGGACTGGCCCTGAGTTCTTCTGTTCGTGGAGTTGCTTTCTCTTGTGGGTGCTGAGGCAGCAGGCCACAGGAGATTGCCACTGAAACTCAAGTAGCAGATCCAGTGTTGGGCAGCAGGCCTGCAGAGATCTGCCAGCACTGATCCTCATGCTCCTGAGGAGCCTCACCAAACTCCCCAGGACTCCATGGGGGCATGCCCCTTTGCAGGAGCAGTGCCTTAGGCGATAGCGAGGCTGTAGGATGTGCAGAATGTGAAGCCTTCCAAGGACTCCAGGAACAATTTGCTGAAATTATATTGATAACATTTCTTGCACTAGGACGCCTGCAGAAATGTGTGACACTTTCTCCCTTGTCTCCACCAGACAAATAGGACTATTGGGAAGACACACAAGTTATAAAAAAGACTGGTTGTCAAGGCCAGTGATTTGTATTACCCATAGAAAATATATATTAAACTCCACTAAAATCTGTGGGAGCCATAGGAACTCGGGAGGGAGGAATATTATGAAGCATGATAAATATTCCAAACACGCTGTGCGTGTCCCATAAATGTTATCTTAGAAACAATTGGCTAATGTGAACCAGCAATTAGCATGTGAAATGGAGCCCTTGCACTGTAAAGTATGGGTTTGCAGTGTGAATATTCTAAGAGCTCTTTGACATAGTGAAAAGGGGAGGCTCAGTGTTTAACAAATGTCCTCATAATGCGCTCAATTGAAAAGCTTATTTAAGGTTTCTGTGTTTGTTCCAAACTCCTCCAGATGTCACATTTGTCACATCAGCACCGGGCTCATGTTTATTCTGTTCTGGCTGATAAAAAACGACCCCCATTGTGGGACTCATTACAATAATTTTTCAGGAGCATAGAATTCTAACCGCTATGCCACAGTGACTATTGCCTAGCTCTTCATTTCTTTGTTCCTACCACTTGACCACAGCCCACTGCCAAAAACGGGCAAGAACCCCGGAATGCTGATAGCCAATATTCCACAAGCAGGTGTTTAACCAGCTGATGAATTGTATGTTGGATCCCCACTAAGGATTGGTTCACACCGATGATAACAGCCTAGCTCATCTCCCAGTTTCTCCTTTCGCTGTAGGAGTTGAAGGTGGTGCTATGGATGTTAAGATCCTAAGTCCACACCCTATAGGACTAAAAATAGTATGTGATGGTGTCATAAAAGAGTGCATCATAATGCCTATGCACAGAGGGACTGAACGGAGGTTACATGGGCACCCTTCATTCTGGCATTTCCTAACTTTTGAGCGCTTGACTTTGCAACCTTAATATTTTTTGAACACTTTTTTTTTCAGAGTTTGGGGGGGAGGGGGGTGCGTATGTAATATCTGTCTGTCTTGGAGACTCCATCTTAAGTTATCACCAGGGATCCTAGTTTTCTGTGATTAAAAATAACCAAAATGCTCCCATAGAAAAACATAAAAATCTGTGTTTTTCCATGATTACAATGAAATGCTGAACTTTCGTTTCCCTAGCCACAATATATATAGGTGTCAGTCGAACATGCTTTATTGATATACAGTAGAACCCCGTTTATCCGCACCTCCATTATCTGGCTGTCTGTATTAACCGAACGACCAGCTGCTTGGGGCTGGCAGCCGGAGGCCCCCCCCTCCAAATCTTAAAATAAGGGATAGAAAGCTCTTTGCTAATTCTCCTGATTATCCTAATTTTTGATTATCTGATCTGGATAAGATCAGATAAATGGGGTTACACTGTAAATTTAAAGTGCATTCAAAAATCAACCACAAGATGGGAAGGTTGTGTGCACTGAATAAGTGACACTGGTACTTTCAGTAAAATGTAGTTAATAGTTAATATATGTTTTTATTTTTTCACAAAATGCAAAAACTAAAAATTCTCTGTAAAAACGCCAATTCTGTTTTTCCATATTTTTCCATGGCAAACGGATTTCTAGGATCCCTGGTTACCACTCACTGGATCTTAGCGGTGTCAGGGCATTGCTAATGAGCTACTGAGCCTGTCTCCTATAGATTGTGAGTTTGAATCCAGACAAGTTCACCAAATTATTAGCAAATATACAAATGAACTAATTTGCATAAATGTTTATGCAACAGCAAGTGTCCCAGGATTTCCCCCAAAAGTGGCTTCCTTAAACCTTTGCCAGCACATAGGGCTTCCAACACTGTATTTCAAAAATAAGGGATTGTTTCTTAGCACCTCACCCCACCCCTCCTCTCAAAATTATTATCATCATTATTATTAATAATAACAATAATACAGCACTCACTGACATTTGCCAGGGTATTTCTTGCTGCTTTTGGCAGCACTGAGCAGCTCCTGATCTTGTTGTACAGAGATGAAAAATAAGGGATGTCCCTTGTAATACAGGACTATTGGCGACCCTACCAGCAAGGGACTGCAGGCCAGCTGAGGTTCGCTGAAGAATACCATCCTCCGGCCATACCTTCTCCCTGCTCCCTATGCCATGGGGGAGTCATGCAGGGGCTGGGTACATAATAATAATATATGGAGATATACCTATCTCATAGAGCTGGAAGGGACCCTGAAGGGTCATTGAGTCCAGCCCCCTGCCTTTGCTAGCAGGACCAATTTTGCCCCAGATCCCTAAGTGGCCCCCTCAAGGATTGAACTCCCAACCCTGGGTTTAGCAGGCCAATGCTCAAACCACTGAGCTATCCCTCCCCCCCATGCTACAGGAATTCTCAGCTGGCCACATCCAGCTAGCTTCCAGCTCCTTTGTGCCACCAGAGCAACACGAAGGGGCTGTTAATGCAGGAGAGAGTCTATGGCTCCAGCCAGCTTGAGTTTTGTAAAGGTGAAAGACTGTGCTGGAGTTATAGCATTCCAGAGCCCAGGGGCTTATGTATCACACATAACCTGAGCAGCAAACTCCCCCGGGGACTGCGCCCCCAATGCACCCCAGGGGCATGAACCTCCTCCTCTCTCTCCAAGCTTTAGCACCTAGCAGCCCTGATTCTGCATCTAACAAGGCCCCTGAGTTAGCCAGGATCCTTTCCTGCCCCACGTGGGCAGCTCTATGATGCATATTGTTCCGCTTCACCTTCTGGTGTCTCTTCCTCAGCTCCTTTCCCTTGCATGGCACTGGGACTCCTCCCTGCGCGCCCTAATCTCCCCAAGTCACTGCAGAGAGCCTCGGGGCTGCAGGAGAGCTGTCCTTGGGCCTGCACACACCCCTCTCCCTACAGTGTAAGGGCAATGAGCACCTACCATCAGGACCAAGCCGCAGCACAAGCCAGGAGCTAGGAGCCACTCTTTCAACAAAAAGGTGGCAGGTATTTGGAATGGACGTGGCTGTGAATACCGAGCTGGGCTTTTAAAAGCAAGGTGGACTTCCGGTCACGGTGACGCCTGGGCAGTGAAGTTCAAAAGGGCTTCCAGATGGATTGTTTGGGAAGGGAATGTTGCGTTGTGGGATTGCAGCGGGAGGTTGGCTTATATCAGCACAGGTACATAAAAAAGGGGAATAACTATGCTGGAAAAATCAGAGAGTTTTATTGGTAGGAGAGAAAATTACATATGGACGCATGTCAGGCTGTGCCTAAATAGGTGAGTCAACTTTCTAATGTAGCAAAGTGACTGTCCCTTTATCAAGTCTCAGAGGTCAGTTTGGGCTTTTCACAGCAGTCTAGGGGATTTAGGCACTAAGACTAGATTTTCAAGGAGCTCTGCATGTTGGGTGCTGAGTTCTTTTGACTATCTGGCCCTGGGTGTGGTGCTGAGATCTGGAAAGTTTGACCCTGAGCCCTTCTGAAAAGTTGGCCCTAAATTCCCTAGAATGCTTTGCACATCTCAACCTTAGTTTGTAAAACATAGCTCATGAGAAGGTGGGTGAGAATCTTAGCGCCATCTTGTATGGCTCCCGCTTCAGCGGCAGCGAGAGCCCCGACCACCCCTGGTTGTTTGAGTGCTTTGCAGCAGAGGCACCCAGCTGTGCTGGGGTAAGAACATTTCTTTGTCAGCAGGCCCAGTAATGTGACCCGTGCGCGGCTTGTTACCACAGAAAGCAGCACTAAATCCTGCGTAGGCAACCAGGCTTGATGTGCAGAGCATTAAGGATCAGAGCGAAGGAAGGTGAGGTCTCTGGGGTATGGTACTCGCAGACTGCAGAGCTGAATCATCATCCCATACATCATCTAGGTGACATGGAAATCGTGCTGGGAACTGTGGAAAGGATTTTGCTACCGTAATTCTCCTGGAGAACGGAGGAGAAAGGAAAGCAGGGCATCTGGAAAAAAGACTATGGAAGATTTTACTCTTTATTTCAAAGTAGAAACCACTCCACTGTCAACTCTCAAAGAGAAAGAAACTCCCGTATGAAGTAGTGGAGACATCATCACAAGCTGTAAAGCCTGCATGTCCTTGACTCTGCAGCCCTTCCACCTAATATGGGCTCCTTACTTCAAAAACTGGTTGACAAAATCTGTTGTTGATCATGCTAAGGTCAGTTCTTGATGGGTGGGACTATCTAGATCCCTTGGGTTTCAGGAACTGCCTAAACACAGGGATGCCCTTCTGATACTTCAGTATGAAAAATCTGCAAAGTGATGCACATTGGAAAACATAATCCCTACTATGCCTACAAAATGATGGGGTCTGAATTAGCTGTTACCACTCAGAAAAGAAATTGTGATATCATCATGGATAGTTCTCTGAAAACGTCTGCTCAATGTGCAGCGGCAGTCAAAAAAGCGAACAGTGTTAGGAACCATTAGGACAGGGATAGATAAGGAGACAGAAAATATCATAATTCCACTATATAAATCCATGGTACACCCACATCTTGAGTACTGTGTGCAGATGTGGTTGCCCCATCTCAAAAAAGATATTTTAGAACTGGAAAAATGTACAGAGAAGGGCAACAAAAATGATTGGGATATGGAACAGCTTCCATATAATGAGAGATTTAAAAGATTGGGAGTGTTCAGCTTGGAAAAGAGATGACTAAGGGGGGATATGATAGAGGTCTATAAAATCACAAATGGTGTGACAAAAGTGAGTAATGCAGTGTTATCTACCCCTGCACATAACACATGAACCAGGGGTCACCCGATGAAAATAATAGACAGCAGGTTTAAAACAAACATACAAAAGTATTTCTTCACACAACACCCAGTCAACCTGTGGAACTCGTTGCCAGAGAATGTTGTGAAGGCCAAAAGTATAACTGGGTTCAAAAAAGAATTAGCTAAGTTCTTGGAGGATAGGTCCACCAATGGCTATTAGCCAAGATGGTCAGGATGCAAACCCATGCTCTGGATGTCCCTAAACCTCTGGCTGCCAGAAACTGGGACTAGACAAAAGTGAATGGGTCATTCAATAAATTTCCCTGTTCTGTTTATTCCTTCTGAAGCATCTGGCACTGGCCAGTGTCGGAAGACAGGATATTGACCCAGTATGGCCATTCTTATGTTCTTAACAGCTAAAACAATGGTGCCAAGGAGAAAAGGTCTGTGTAGGTCACAAGGCAGTTTGATTTGTCTTCAATTCAGCGACCCATCAGTATCTCCAAAAATACCAAACTGATCTGAGTGTCCGTCTTAGAAGGGGCTGTCTGGTTTTCAGGCTTACATTGTAGATGTCTCCAATCTCTAAGGAAAAGGACTAGGAAAGTTTCTGGGGTATCTAGTCTCCACTGATATATGCTCTGCTCCTGATGTGTCTCCACAGTGTCTCCACTTGGATCACAAACACCTTGCTGCCAAACAATAAAAACCTGGCAGATGACTTGCAGACCTGAAAGACGTGTTTCCATGTATATATGCCCCCTGGGCACGACTGATTTCCACAGGCCCCTGATGGATATACCTGATATTGAGGCTTTTTATTTTGTTGCAGTTTGTAGGTTTTTTAAAATATTTGTCCCTAAGTATTTAATTTATTAATCCTATGCCCATGTTTGTGACTGAGCATGGCTGGATGAGGTTTATGCATCACACCCATGTAACAATAATTAACGTGAGCTGTGATTTTTTTGTCACCACTTTTTCAGGCTTGTCACTAAATTGACTCACTTTCATGAAAATGTAACAGCCTCAGCTCTCCAGAATTTCAAATGTCATTGCTGATATTTCCATAGATCTGATACTAATGGGTGACTTTCAGCTGAGGAACTTTAAGTGCTTTACAGAGGTCGGCATTGAATCCATAAGTCCTGACCCCCAGTCGCCGGCTCTGACTGCTTTTATTATTATAGTTACAGCATTGTTGGTACTTCCACACCTTACACCAAAGCCCTGTAGCCAGAGCCTTGTTCTCTGCTCTTCTCCTGCAGCTCCATCTTCATCACTAAGGCCTGGTCCACACTAGGGGGGGGATCGATCTAAGATACGCAACTTCAGCTACGAGAATAGCGTAGCTGAAGTCGATGTAACTTAGATCGAATTAAAATTATTTACTTCGCGTCCTCGCGGCGCTGGATCGACGGCCGCGGCTCCCCCGTCGACTTTGCTTCCGCCTTTCGCACTGCTGGAGTTCAGCAGCCGACGGGGAAGCGATCGGGGATCGATTTATCACGTCTACACTACACGTGATAAATCGATCCCCGATAATTCTATCGCTACCCGCCGATCCGGCGGGTAGTGTAGACGTAGCCTTAGACAGGGAGCAGCCAACCAGTGGCCATCCTGAGTATATTGATGGGGAGCCTGCGAAGCTCTGCTAGGCGAAGCCCCACACAACGAGCTGGCTCTTGCCTAGTGCCCCGATGGTGATAAGGCCAGATTTGGGGGGTGGGGGGGGGGAATGAAGTTCACAGCCATGTGCCTTCACCTGAAAAGAGCTGCCTGGGCCCCACGACTTTGACCCTATGGACCATCTGCTGAAGCGAATCTGCCACACTTAAGTGTTACAATGGCGTGTGGCGCGAGGTGGTCACTGATAGCTAGGTCCATTCAGGGCCTTAGGACCTTGAATAGCATCTGAGGTTGGCCTGGTTACCAGAGCCAAAGGTAGCACGCTTGTATGAGGAGTGCATACCTGCCTACTCTGTCTGAAAGGTTCTGAATTGGCTGGGGTTGCTGGGTGGCCTTCATGCTCAGTCCCAGAGAGAGTGAGTTGCATGTCCCAGGGGATGGATTCAGTTTCTGAGGGTGCAGGGGCAGAGATGAATACACTGCACACCACTTCCACCCCAACAGCTGGGCACGGCTCCCCTTGCCAGCCAGCATTGCCTTCCTCTTACTCAGACTGTGGTTCGACCAGGTCCCTGCTGTGCTCCGGCACTGGAATGCCAGGAGGGATGAGGACTTAGGACAGTGAATGGGTGTCCTTCCATTGGCTGTACCGTCCCTGGATCAGGCCCCTGAGTGTCAGCTGCCTAGTGGTGGCTCTTCAGCCGAAACCCCTCACAGGCCACCGGGGATTAGCTTTGCTTTATTTAATTCTTGCCTGGAATTCCCAGGCAGCCCAGCCACAGCTCTGCTGAGACAGTCCCAGAGTTTCGTGCTGCTGCTCCCTTGGGGTGAGAGGAGGGAGGGTCATGTGAGATCAGGGGATTTGTGATCTCTGGGTGTAAGATCCAAGGTGCCTTTTCACTTGTAAAGAGCCAGAGCAATGGGAGACGATGGCAAATTGACAGGCTCCCCAGTGCCAGTGGGCTCCCTGAAGACCCCGTGAAATAACAGCATAGGGCACCGTGGCCTGAAAACACAAGGCCACTGGGCCTTCTTCTCCACAGAATGCCTGCCAAGGGAGTTGAGTGGGTTTCACCAGGGACATCTTGGGACCGTTCCCATCTTCCCTCTGTCTGAAGGCAGGAGGAAGAATAGTGGGGGTTTTATAGATCAAGGCCAGGACGGGCCATTATGATCATGTATGTTGTGTATTTGGTTGTCGTGGTAATAGAATCTTGTGTTGCTATGGCAACTGAGTTAGATTATTAGGGGATAGCCCAGCCAGTTTTGGCTGCTTTTTGGTTAGTTCAGTGTGTGGCAATAAATGGCTGCTTTCAAGGTTTACAGCTCTCTGTGTCTCCAGTGATTTCTTCCTAAAACTGTTGCCCCCAAGGCAAGGATATAACAACGTGGCGACGAGGATGGGATATCTGTGCTGCCCCAGCAACAGAAGGAAGTAGAAAAACAACAACACGTTTTTGCTGCTGGAAGGGGGTGAGAACTGGCTTGTTTGCACTGACTGTGCAAACTGAAACTAAAACCATGGCTACACTTACAGGGCCACTGGAACCTTTTGAGGAAACTATAGTGCAATGACATGTATATACTGAGCGTTTTGAGCTTTTTGTTATTGCAAATGACATTACAGAAGGGAAGAAGGTGCCAATATTCTTAAGTGTTGTAGGGGCTAAGACCTACTCCCTTCTACGCAGCTTCCTACACCCTGTTAAGCCAGAGACTAAATCTAACAGTGACATTGTGGAAATCCTGGGGTCCCATTTTTCTCCAAAACCACTGGTAATTGCTGAAAGATATAGGTTCCACAAAAGAGACCAGAAAGAAGACGAAACAGTTGTACAATTTGTAGCAACTTTGAGAAAGCTTGCAGAACACTGTGAATTTAAGGAGATGTTAAATGATGCCCTACGTGACAGGTTAGTGTGTGGCCTGCACAGTGAAGCTATACGGAAGCGCCTATTGACAGAGGCTCAGCTTACCTTACAGAAGGCTGTTGACATTGCGGCCTCTATGGAACTGGCACCAAAGGAGGCGCATCCCCTAGGGTGCATAAGGTGTCACAAGAACCTACCCACAAAACTGTGGGGAGTCAGGAATGTTACCGCTGTGGTAAGCCAGGTCACCCTGCATCAGAATGCTGGTGTAAGGACCTGGTGTGTCGACACTGTGGCAAAAAGGGACACATTGCGTATGCCTGTAAACAAAAGAAAAAGAGGCCTGTGGTCTGGCCAACCAAAAAGGGAAATCTGCATACCCTAGAGCAGACCTAGGATGACCAAGGAGACACCTCATCACAAGAAGAAGAGCCACTCCACGTTTTGTCTTTGGCAGTGGGATCACATGAATACTGGGTAACCCCATTGTTGGACGGCAAACCTATATGCATGGAACTGGACTCCATGCATATCACATATGCACAGCTGTCTTGCTGGTCTCTGAGACTGTGTATAAAGAAAAGCTACAACATCTTCCACTTAAAGCAACAAAAACAGTTCTGAAGACATATACGGGAGAAGCTGTGCCCATGTTGGGCACTACTGATGTTAAGGTGGAGCTCAATGGACAGGCTGCTAAATTGCCACTGTTTGTGGTGAGAGGTAATTACCCAGCCTTAATGGGTAGGTCTTGGCTTAGAAAGATCCAGCTGAACTGGGCAGAAGTGCACCGAATGACTAAAGAAGAAACCGGTCTGACCACTATACTAAGGAAACATGCTGCTGTTTTTGGAGAGGATCTGGGAAGTATGAAGGGAATCACCGTGACATTGAACATTAAACCTGACAGTCAACCAAAATATCTGAAAGCCAGAACTGTGCCATATGCCATCAGGCCGAAGGTTGAAGCGGACCTGGAGTGCCTGGTCACAAATGGAGTCCTAATACCAGTTACCCATAGCCCATGGGCAACTCCTATTGTTCCAATAGTGAAGAAAGGTGGCTCCCTCCATATTTGTGGTGATTTTAAAGTCACTGTCAACCCAGTTTTGTGTGCAGAGCAATACCAGCTTCCCCGCATTGATGACCTCTTCGCGGGCCTGGCTGGGGGACAAAAGTTCAGTAAGATTGATCTGAGTCAAGTGTATTTACAGATGCATGTCGATGAAAAGTCCCAAGAGCTGTTGACTATTGTGATGCATAAGGGGCTTTATCGATACTGTTGCCTACCCTTCGGAATAACGTCTGCTCCTGCCCTGTTCCAGAGGGCTATGGACCAGATCTTGTGTGGCTTGCCAGGAGTCCAGTGCTACCTGGATGATGACATCCGGGTCACTGGAAGGAATGAGGAGGATTACCTAAAGAATTTAGAGGCTACCCTATAAAGCCTGGAAGAGTATGGGCTACGAGTCCGCAAAGACAAGTGTGAATTCTTCCAGCCCTCTGTTGAATATTTGGGACACATCATTAATGCTACAGGTCTTTGTAAGGCCCCTACAAAAGTTAAGGCTATTGTGGAGGCTCCCCCTCCTCGAAATGTTAGCCAGCTTTGCTCATTTCTAGGACTATTGAACTATTATGGAAAGTTCATCTCACAGTTAGCCACACTGCTAAAGCCACTTCACAAACTCCTGGGGCAGAACAAGGCCTGGAAGTGGACAGAAGCCTGTGATGTTGCATTTAACAAAGCTAAGGGTGCATTGCTAAATTCTGAAAGTTCTGACGCACTTTGATCCATCCTTACCCCTACAGTTGGCCTGCGATGCATCCCCTTATGGAGTGGGAGCAGTCGTGTCACACATTATGCCTTCGGGAGAAGAGAGACCTATTGCTTTCGCTTCACGCACTCTAAGCAAAGCAGAAACTAACTATGCCCAAATTGAACGTGAGGCATTGGGAATCGTTTTCGGAATTCGGAAGTTTCATCAGTACCTGTTCAGATGGAAGTTTACTCTTCTTACAGACCATTGACCCCTGACGTCAATTTTTGGACCCCACACAGGCATTCCCCCATTAGCTGCTAGTCGTATGCAACATTGTGCATTGTTGCTTTCTGCACACACATATGAAATCAAACATCGGAAATCCACTCTGCACGGCAATGCGGATGGTCTCTCAAGGCTGCCTTTGCCAGTCAAATGTCAAGATATTGCCCAGAAGGAAATCTTTTACTTTGAACAGGTAGAGAATACACCCATCACCGCTACTCAGGTAAAGAAGGCAACTCGAGTTGACCAGGTATTGTCCCAAGTTATGGATCTGGTGATGCATGGAACATCTCGACAAACCTCTAAGGTCTCACCCGACCTTGTTACCTACATGTCCAGGAGGACGGAGTTATCGATCCAATCTGGTTGTTTGTTGTGGGGGAGACGTGTCATTATCCCACCACCACAGATCACAGATGTTAGAACAGCTGCATTCCAGTCACTGTGGAATAGTGCACATGAAGGAAATTGCATGAAGCTATTTTTGGTGGCCTGGATTGGACAGTGCTATTGAAGAGAAGGCAAGAGCTTGTATGTCATGTCAGGGTGTGAGGAATGTACCCCAGTGGGCACCCCTACACCCATGGGACTGGCCTTCATTCTAAATGGCCAGAAGTCTCTGTAATGCAGTCCACTACCGCAGAGAGTACTATCCGAAAACTACGAGGACTCTTTAGTCGTTTCGGTCTGCCAGAACAACTTGTAAGCTACAACGGACTGCAGTTCGTCTCTCAGGAGTTTCAAAATTTTATGAAGGCAAATGGGATACACCACATCACTTCAGCACCATATCATCCATCCACCAATGGATTAGCTGAAAGATTTGTGCAGACAATGAAACAAGCTTTGAAATCGGCAAGGGGACAATTATCCATTCAAAAGCGTCTGGACACCTTCTTACTATCCTACAGAAACACACCTCATGCTACGACCAAGGCATCCCCGGCCTTTCTAATGATGGGACGACAGCTGCGCACTTGCTTTGATCTGCTGAAACCTTCTGAACCCCGACAAATTGTGCAACGTCAGCAGCAAGATCAAGTCATCAGGCGTGCACCCAGAGCAAAAGACCGAACCTTTAGCCCAGGACAGCCGGTTTTGGCTCGGAATTATACTTCTGGAGCTAAATGGGTCCCTGCCACTGTCATCGCTCAAACGGGACCTGTTTCCTACACAGTCCGGACTGCAGAGGATCTCACCTGGCGGCGACATGTAGATCAGCTGCTGCCAGGTCATACCAGTCCTCAGGACACATCTTCTGTTGAGTTGCCTGACTTCACNAGGGTCTTCAATTCGAGGACGTATGACGCTGGGTGGTGAAAGTCGTGAGGAAGCCACTAAGCCGATTACCCTTCTTGCAACCAGGAGGATTACCATTGGTACATGGAACGTGAGGACCATGTACGAGTTAAGAAAGACGGTGCAGGTCGCAGCAGAGATGAGGAGTAACAACCTGACCCTACTAGGCATTAGTGAGACAAGATGGACGCAAGCTGGACAGAGACGACTGCCGGCGGCAGAGATACCCCTCTGCCCGGCACGAGCTGATACCACATCCTCACCCATTCGCCCTACGAACCCTGAGCCCATTGTCAGGCCCGTGCCCAAGACACTTTCGGGTACCAGAAATCCGTCGTAATCCACCTAGAGACAGAAGGCCTCCTCAATGGCTGGATCTTTAGCTAGGGTGAACCCATGGTTACGGGCCAAAATAATCCCTGGGGTTTAGCCAGGAATGGAGGCAGTCCCTCCTTCTCTAGTTTAGTGTTTGTTTTATTTGGGGAAATTTCTTATTAAGGGGGGAGGAGTATGTTGTGTATTTGGTTGTCGTGGTAATAGAATCTTGTGTTGCTATGGCAACTGAGTTAGATTATTAGGGGATAGCCCAGCCAGTTTTGGATGGTTTTTGGTTAGTTCAGTGTGTGGCAATAAATGGCTGCTTTCAAGGTTTACAGCTCTCTGTGTCTCCAGTGATTTCTTCCTAAAACTGTTGCCCCCAAGGATATAACAATGTAGTCCAAACTCCTGCATAACACAGGCCAGACAGTTCCACCCAGTGATTCCTGCATTAAGCTCATAGCTTCAGCTTGAGCTAGAATGTATCTTTTAGTGAGAGGCGTTCAGTCTTGATTTAAAAATGTCAAGTCATGGAGAATCCACCATCATTCCATTTCCCTTCACTGTTCAAAATTCCTCTTAGGTACTGCATCACAATGGGACCTCAGACTTGATATGGGTTTTGGGCGTTCCTCTGATTTTAACCAAACCAATTTTCAGCCCCTCACTGCACGCTGGTGTGTCCAGGTGGCGGTGTATGTCTTGAGAGGCATAATGCCTCCTGGCTGCTGGGAAGCACTCCTTCCCCTGCTATTCCTGTGCAGTAGATACACACGCTGCTCCCGTTAGTGCTGCCATATCAGTGTCATCACCCTCCCCCACCCCCACCCTCCCATCAGCACATGGCTGGCTCTTGCTCAAGGGTGCTGAGGTGGATAGTTTCCAGCACTCCCTTCCTCTGCCAATGTGCCTGGGCACCAGGAGGCCTATCACAACTGAGTCTTATCTGGGCAGCCGCCAGCTGGTGTCTCCATAGATCCACCTGCAGCTGCAGGAGGGAGGCTGCACCCCACATTCCAAGTGGTTTATTTCCATCCACCCAGGCTCTGAGGATGTTCCAGGCTAGGCTGGTCCAATGGGATCCCCTCCCAGCCAGCTCTGCGGGCTCCTGGATGGGGGAGTGTGTTTAATGGGGCACATGGCATCATAGGCCCCAGCACAGCACCGGCGTTATCTGGAGTGATGGAAGTAGCTGTGCAGTGCTGAAAATCCAGTCCAGGGAGCCCAAAGGAAACATCTCTAAGTGAGGTGAATGGTGTGAACGGCACAGAGATGAGGTGGCCGGCAAGGGACAAAATCAACCAGAAACCAGAAGGTGAGGGGCAAACAAGGATCAAAGGGCAGCTCGTAACCTAATGGATTATACAGAAGCTATGAAATCGCCCATAAAAGGGAAGCACAGAGGGGACTTCAATGTTTTAACCAGACGCTCACATTTCTGTTAGTCAGAAAATCCAACCCCGCTGAGGATGAAATCGTTCCAATTGGTTCGGAGCGTGAAGACACCAGGAAACCATGTAAATCAGAGGTAGCTAAAACGATTCAACAGCCCAAGAAACTTCTGAGTGGGGTCCAGGGTTTGGCAGTGCTGATATACGGTCTAACCTCTGTGTCTGTCATCTTATAATTCATACTGTCTAGCGTTTAGGCAGCGCCAATGGGGTACCAGGTTCTGTACCTGCAGGCACATTCCTGGACTAGGGGTTTATACTCTAAGATTATAGAGAGGGAATTCATGTTGTGGAGTGGTATAAAGGCTTTATTAGCATGAGTTTGACTAGGCTATATTACATGCAGGTGACAGAGAGATTTTGCAATCTTTCCCCGGAAATGTGGAATTCCCAAATGAGCAGCACATAGTCTGTGATGAGGACTGAGTTTTCTGGGGACTTTCAAGGAAATGCTTTTCTTTTCTTTAGTGTGGGTTAAAGATCCCAGCTTGCATTCATTTGTAATAAAAAGGACTTTTTTTATCTGTTGATCCCTTTTTTTTGGATGCCTTTTGCTCACAAATGGCCGGTTTGTTTTCATTCACACTTTCCATACCTAACTCTCATTGCAAGGAGATGATGGATGTATATTTGTTTAAAGAAATTAGGTTGGAATCAAGCAAAGTTTATTTTCCTATATTTCCCAATGTTCCCTTAGTCTAAACAGCCACTATTTCCCCTAACTTACAATGGAAGTGAAGTTCCATAGTGGAATTGAAGCTACTCATGCCCTCAGGAAAGATGGCCAGGGTCTTGCTAGTGGGGGGCAGTGATGCCACTAGTTAAGATGGCCACCGTCTGCAAAGCCACAGATTGCCCTCAGGGAAGCTGGCCACCATTTCACTGAAGTTTTGCCATGTGAAATGAGGCTGCTCCTAGCAAAGATGGCTGCTGTTTTCAGGGGAGCGGGTGCCACAAGCTATCCCCTGGGAAGATGGCTGCCATTTCACTAGTCTTTGCCATCATTCCTCTCAACCTTCATGCTTCCCAATGTGTGGCTCAAGCAACTGATATTTGTGACAAATGACCACGGTGTGGAACATCTGGGTTGTTGCACATCACACCATAACTGACAGATTCTAATGGTTCCTAACCATAAACCGCTTTGAAAGGATGTTTTCTTACTGTGTGACTTAAATAAACCAGTTTTTTCCCCCAAAAGAAAAGTGGAAATACAGAAATTCTCTCATGTGCAACTATAAGACCCACATGGGTCATTAACAGGACTTGGCACTGGACCTTCAGAGTCCTGGCACAGATTTCTACAATCTGAATTAAATTAATCAGTCCTCCAGCTGGAAACAGAACCAGACTCAAATATGCCTTGTGGACCAGCCACTAGAGGGGACAAGGACCCATTCCCTCCTAGTGTGGGACCCACAAGCCCATACAGATGGTTGAGCTCCAAGACCCAGTGGCTATATTGGCTCAGCCATATTAGAGACCTAATTTCTATTCCTAGTTCTGCCAGAGGCAACCTTATGCAATTTCTCAGTTAACATATTTGTTATGCTAGGGAGGGAAGACTGATGCATGCTTAACTCGCTTATGGAGTCTCTGACCTCACTGCTCATGTTTGGCCAATACAGGACATCTCAGGCCTCACATAGACTCACTTCAGCCCCAGTATGTGGATTAGCATTTTGGGATGTGTGTCTATAGGCAGTATGGATGCTAAGTGGCTCTCCTTACCTCCTGCCTGTGCATTCCCAGTATAACGACTGTTCTGAGTACCTGAGGTGCAGTGTCCGTTTGGGCAAGTCTATTTGCAGAAGCCATTTCTCTATATCACGTGAAAGAATTCTGTCTGATTGATGTGCCCAAGTTCCTGGTTCATAGATTCCAAGGCCAGAAGGGACCATTGTGATCCTCTCGTCTGGCTCCTGGATAACACAGGGCAGAGACCTGCTCCAAAATAATTCCTTGAGTAGATCTTTTAGAAAAACATCCCATCTTGATTTAAACATTGTCATGATGAAGAATCCACCATGACAGTTGGTAAATTGTTCTAATGGTTAATGACTTGCGCAGTTAAAAATGTATGCCTTATTTCCAGTCTGAGTTTGTCTAGCTTCATTCCATCTTGGATGCATGCTGAAGATTTCAAGGGTCCCAGTATTCACAGTCTTTTGTGGCACTGCTGCTCTGGACTAAAATTCTGCAATGAACATCAGAGGCCCTCTCGGTAGTGAATGTCCCAGTGATAACTGTGAACTGTCATCAACACTCTTTGAAGATGTTCATGAGCTGATAACAATGGGTTTTTGAAGATGGATTGCAACCTGTGCCTTCAGGAGTTTGGGTTGGATCTCCTCAGTTATTAGTAAAGGATAACAGAATCATTTTAGAGCTTTAGTAAGGTGTGAGGAGTTTGCCTGGATTTTTATAGCTGCCATAGTGCTGAAAGTTGGTCAGTCATGTAACTTTCTTTAAGATTCCCATCTCCACAAGTTTGTTAATCTGTATAAGCTCCTTCTTCAAAGGAGCAGCTGCTCTGTGCGGCTTGTTGTAGTTGTTTCACCTCAGGGTTGATTTCCATGTGATGTTCTCCAGAAGGCATCTGAGGCCTTTAAAAATAAATCTCCATCTTGATTGTTTGTTTCTTCCTTTATTAGAGGCATACACTTTGCAGATCATTACATTTTCTGCCACTTGGAGAGTTGTTCCTAGTGCTGCTTGAGTCATTTTTGTGAACTCAGTTTGTGAGAACAAGTCTGACCAGAACCGAGAGGGAAATGTAGTGCCTTTTCCCCCTGTTGAAAAAGAAAGGACAAAACTACTCAACTGATTCTACACAGATTTTCTAGAAACAGTTCCTCTTGGGCTGAAGCCAAGTGTGAATCATTTCAGCCTCAAAGAAATGTATCTGGGGAAAATTATGAGTCACTGAAAAAGGGGGGAAGAATTTAGGACAGATCTCAGCTGCTGTGCTGGCCAAAGTGTGCTGGCCATCTCATGAGTCTTGGTCTAACCTTCTGTTTCAGTGAGTGACAGTTCAGTGAAGCCGTGTAGAGCATTTATTGAACAGTCCCTGCTGCAAAGATAGTGCCTGTGTATTAATCCCCCAGGGATGGGAAGAATGAGGAAATATGAAGCCAACTGCCTTAGCTGTTGTAGGGCCTCTGTAAAAAGCGGACGTCTCTGCAGATAACGGTAGATGCTTCTCTGGCATAGGAGTAAGAAAAGCAGCACCAGCAACTGCCACAATTTGCACTTGAAAAATAAGATGCAATGCAGTGCTGTGTGAGTGCCGGAGGGTCAAGAATGTCACCCCTGCGGCTGGCAATTCAGGCTGCAAGTTCCCAGTCATTCTTCTGCAGACTTGAGGCTAGAGTAAATTTCCTCCCATCCGTGGAGTTTCCCCCTTTGTGCACATTTCCTGGTCCATATGGAAGGGCCAATAAAACATGATTGCGGTGGGTACCACACCCCACGTGATCCCAGCTTGGGGGCTCTACAGAACCCCATTAATATTTATAGGAGCAGAATTAAAGTACGGTTTCAATTAAGGAGCAAGGCTATGAGAAGCTGGTCGGTGAGGAGTGGGGAGCAGAGGGGAGGTGGGAGGGGGGCCTCTGCTAGAGCAGCTTTCTCACATGCCAGAGCTGTGCAACCTAACATATATCAGTGCGTACAGCTCCACAGGCTTTTTCAAGCAGATTTACAGCCACCAGATGATCCGTCCTGTCCTAGGGGCTGATATACTGCCCCACTGGCACCCCACAGCCACGCTGCCCCAGCCCCCGCTGCCAGATGTGCATGCAGCTACTGAATTAATTTCACAGTTTCCACAGCAAGGGCTGGCTGCAGAGCGGCAGATGCCCCCGCTGTAAGCAAGCGGAATGAACCGACTGCATCAGCACCCAGAACAACAGAAGGTCTTGCCTCTAGTGACAAAGCCCCACCAGAGGGGTGGGGAATTGGGTGGGGAATTGGGAGCGGTGGGTTCTTTATCGGTAGGGGTGAATCTCACAGATTTGGGTTGGCTAAGCCCCCAGAAGTGTCTCTGCACCTTTTGTGTCTCCAGCATGGGGCTCAGGGGCTGGAAATCTCATGACCGCAGGCTCTCTTGGGAGACTCCTGGTATTTCCTGCTTTGGTCCAGCCAGAAATGCCTCAAGCAATAGCCACTCTCCTCGTATCCCTGCAATTCCACTCTGCTCCCCATGGCACCTGGAAATACAGCAGCAGCACAAACACCAAAAAGTGAAACCAAGTGACCCTCCAGCACATGTCTGGTGGGAGTATGGGCTGATGGCTAAGGGATGCATGTCTACACAGCCCATGGCTGGGGGAGGGATAGCTCAGTGGTTTGAGCATTGACCTGCTAAACCCAGGGTTGTGAATTCAATCCTTGAGGGGGCCATTTAGGGAACTGGGGTAAAAATCTGTCTAGGGATAGGTCCTGCTTTGAGCAGGGGTTGGACTAGATGACCTCCTAAGGTCCCTTCCAACCCTAATATTCTATAATATTCTATGGCACCAAACCTCCCAGCCCCGGTCAGCTGACTTGGGCTCACGCCAGTGCTCTCACAGTGTAGACAGTGCTATGACGGTGTGGCTCGGGCGGAGCTCTGGCTTCAGAGGTTCCGAGCCCAAGCTCCAGCCCAGTTAGGGTCTCTTAGGGGACATCTACACAGCAATCAAACACCCATGGCTGGCTTGGGTCAGCTGATTCAGGCTCACAGGGCTCAGGCTGTGGGGCAGTAAACTGCTGTGCAGATGTTCAGGCTCAGGCTGGAGCCCGAGTTCTGGGACCCCGGGAGGGGGAAGGGTCCCAGGGCCTGGGCTCCAGCCCGAGGCTGAATGTCTACACAGCAAGTTGTAGCCCCACAGGCCGAGCCCCCTGCACCCGAGTCAGCTGATCCGGACCAGCCGCGGCCATGCTGCGGGTCTTTGATTCCCATGTGGACGCACTGCTCCTGACTCCATAGTGCTCACGGAGCCCTAGTGTTTACTGAGTGAATACGCTACCTACAGAGAGTGCTGTGCAGGAGGGATTGTCAGCTGCTCATGAAAAACCATGGGCCCTGCTATGGACCCTATGGCTGGGAACCACACGCAGTGAGATATGCATAGAACCTCAGAGTTACGAACCCCAGAGTTACGCACTGACCGGTCAACCACACCCCTCATTTGGAACCGGTAGCACACAACCAGGCAGCAGAGACAAACAAAAGCAAATACAGTACAGTATTGTATTAAACCTACACTGCTTAAAAAAAAAGGGGGGAAAGTTTAAAAACAGATTTGACAAGGTAAGGAAATGGTTTCTGTGGTTGTTTCATTTAAATTAAGATGGTTAAAAGCAGCTTTTTTCTTCTGCATAGTAAAGTCTCAAAGCTGTATTAAGTCAATGTTCAGTTGTAAACTTTGGAAAGAACCACCATAACATTTTGTTCAGAGTAACGAATATTTCAGAACTACGAGCACCCTCCATTCCCGAGGTGTATGTAACTCTGAGGTGCATGCAGCACCGAGGGGAGGTGGGGAGGGGCTGGCGGGTGGATGGTTTCTATGCTGCATAGCGATGACTAAGCTACAATCACAGGCTCTTGTTCGTAGCTTCCAAAGAGAATTGTGATACGTGTGCAGCTGCCCGGCCTGGCATGTGGGCGTGTGTGTGTGTGTGTGTGTGTGTGTGTGTAAAATTAGTGACATTGGGCATGTGAGTGTGTGTGTGTATGTGTGTGTAATGAGTGACAATGGGTGGGGCGGGTGAGTGAGAGATGTGGGCTCCGTGTTTTCGTATGGAAACCCCAGATCACGCATTTTATTCAGGGTTGCAATGACCTGGAACCTCAGGGGGAGCTCAACCCCTCGTTTTCTCACCTGCCATCAACTCCCTGTCTCTACTCCACAGCATATCACAAAATCAGATTCTGAGGGCCTGGGGAGCATCCCATGCAGCCCTGGGCTCTGGTGGTCTGAGAAGCACCCCATACAGCCCTAGACTCTGTGGCCCTCTGGAATCACCCCACGCAACCCTGAGCTCTGAGGGTCAAGAGACCAGCACCCCACATGGCTCTGAGGTCCATGGAACAGCTGACCATGCGGCCCTGGACTCTGAGGGTCCAGGGATCAGGGCCCCGGGCAGCCCTGTAACATCCTCGGTATTGCCATTCCTAGATTAATTATATCAGATAATATTTTTAAATGCTGCCATAGAAGTCTTTCCAGCCAAAATAGACCCTTACTCCAAAGTTCCATAGGCCAGCTCCCTGCTCCAGTCAGAGAAAGGGAGGAGTGGGTGGAGAGGGCTGGATGGAGCAGCAGGGGTCAGGAAATAAAGGCATTAGCAGAGCTGCCGTGGATGTTTAATCTCTCCTCATCCATCAGTCTCTTGGGATTATTAATCATTTTTGTTTCCCACCTTTGAGTTCCCCTGAGATTGCACCATTCGTGTATGGAAGGGCCCATAACTGAAGGTGATAGCCCAGGTGCAGGATCTTTACGCTTGCCCGTCCCTTCCCTCTCCAGGCAGCTCCACTTTAGACACTATAGTGCTGCACTTTCTGACCTGGCCCCAAGGCCTCTTGCGCTCCCTACACATTGTAATCCTTGGTCAGTGTCTGGGAGTGAAGAGACTCATGTTCAGTTCCTGCCCTTGGCCCGGGGTCATGGCACAAGAATTCCAAGCAGTAAGGTATTGAAAACACAAGCAGGATCATATGAAAAAGTCCAGTTACACAAACACAGAGAAGGGGTATTATTTGCACTCATTTCATCCCAGATTAGGTGAGTTGTCTTTGAATCTGCTTTTAGGTTAATCTCCCAGCACTATATTACATATTCAGATAGAGAGAGGTTTCATGGGAATTGCGTGGATTTGTTCCCATTTGATGAGAATGCCGGATACATGATCTCATAATGTATGTGCTCCAGTGAATAATAATCGCTGGGGGGCTTTCGCTCGCCCTGGCAGTGGGACACTTGGCCAAGGGCACAGGTATGGCTCAAGCACTACTGATTTGGAACTGAAACCAAAGCCAGATGTTTGGCTATTTCTAAACATCTGTTTGAAAACAGTGCAATAGAGACGAGGCCTGGCCCCATGCTGCTTACAGGGCTGCCGTGTTTACTCAACTAAATTAAAAGTTGTTGGAAACCATGTGGGCAACATAACAATACTGGTTCCAGCCACGGCCTAGGGAAAGTAGTTGGTGATTAAACAGCAAAACCCATTAGGGCCCGAGTGCAATTGGTCATTGCCACCAGACTCCGCATCCTCCATAGAGCTGAGAGCCATGATCAGGAACTGCATTGGAGACTCACTGCCTTGAGTTCCAGCTTGGCTTGGCCTTCCCCCAGTGGCCTGTGAGAGGTGCTCCGGGGCTCCGAGCAGAAAGGCAGGCAACGCAGGGAAGAACTAGCTTGGGATTCCTGTTCTTGCTGCACACAGTCGCCATACCTGCCACCCAACCCCTCCGAATTCCCCCAGCCTCTCCACCACTTCCCAGACTGCCGGTCTACTGCCCTGGTGCTTGAACGCTCTCCTGCCATATTCAGAGCTATGACCCCGCCTGAGCCAACTGGCCTGGCTTTTGTTGCTAGAGAATGGGTGAAACCAAGCCCTGGATTGTGCATTCCCTGGAATGGGATCCACTGGCTGTTATAACGGTCGGCGTGAGTCTGACAGCCAAGCGGAGCTGTTCCCTTCTGTCACATTATCACCAGCAGCGGAGACTTCACAGGCCAAACGAGCCCTCAGTTAGCCTCCAGAATAAGCCCCTTGTTTTAAGGCACCATCACTCTTCATGCCCCAGCTACTGGCGAAAGATGGCTACTCAGGCAGTGCACTGTGTTGGCCTATGACCCAGTCATGATTTAAATACGGTAATACTATAGGGGAATGCTATTGGTTGGTTATAAGTATAACCCTTCTGGCAGGTAGAGTTGGCAGCAACAAGGGCCAGGTTCAATATCCAGGGGTTCCTCTTAACAATACAACACAGAACCGGCTTGAGCCCCCACCCAGTAACCTGGGGAAATGTAACACCGCCCCTGAGCGCCCGTCAGAGCCAACACTTCCCCTCTCACAAGCACAAAGTCTGTGTATAGCAATAGAAAACTTTTATTAGAAGGGAGAGGGAACCCAGCATTCATTTGGGAAAACGCCACAACCACATTCGAAAGCATGTTACCATAAGCAAAGTAGACTCCACAGTGTCCTTTGCCTCAGTTTCCCACCTGGCAGTGGGAAAGGCCGATGAGTGAATGTCCCTTTAACACATCACTCCTGCTCTCCCTGCTGCACCCACTTCTTGGTCAGCGTTCAGAGGGGCGTTCACGGGATTCACCTCTCACCAAGGGGGGGCGGGGTACCAAGCAACACCTCCGCTGCTGCCTCTGCAACTGGCTCCCATCTGCTGCTGTTTCTCTGCCCGCTGCCACTAGCCGCTGCTGCTTGCTGGGTGAGTGACCCGCTGACCCTGCCCTGCCCTTCCAGCAGATGCCCCCTACCCACCCCCGCCATGCTGACATCTAAGGGAGATTAGTGGCCTCAGTCCCACTTCCTGGGGTAGCTGCCTGGAAAGGGGAGTTCTGAATAACTGCCCCGTTCCTCTCCCCATGCAGAAGGGGGTCAGTTTGACTGTTGCTTGTGCCCAGGACAGTGGGTAGGAGGCTGCTGAAGGGGGGGTGGGGCTCTCCCGTGAGTCACCAGCGCAGGTGTGCTGCTCCTAAAGACAAGCCTTTCTTGGAAGAGCTCTGTGCCTTCTCCACTCCAGAAATAACCAGCTCTGGAGTCATCATAGAATCATAGAATCATAGAACTTAAGATCAGGCCACAAGAGTTGACCCACCCACTCCTGAAATAACTCTCACCCTTGACTCAGCTGTTGAAGTCCCCAAATCTTGATTTAACGACTTCAAGCAGCAGATAATCCTCCAGCAAGTGACCCCTGCGGAGGAAGGCGAAGTGTTCCCTCCCTGCGTCTGTCATCTACAGGACATGGGTTTGCTGCGTGCTTGAATGGCAGGGGCTGTGTTCAAATGCTGGCTGGGTTTGGTTTTCTTGGTGTGTCCTACCCCGGTGTGGTGTAAGCCCTGCCAACAACCCCCTGGGAGGGGGGCTTTGGGGCTAGTGCATTAGTCAGTGAACCCGCTCTGCTTGAGTAACGCTTCATGTATGCACCACAGACAGGAATTACTCTGGAAGTTATAGGTAGGGCTGGGTGGGAAGTGGTTTTCCCATCCTGCAAAACTTCAAGATTTCAGAGTGTTTCCTCTTGGGACCAAACAGGCATTTTGAAATGTCTTGCAAAACCCAAGTGGGGTGGGGGGAGGGAGGCACCCACCCCAGAATAGCTAATAGTCCCATGGTTAGAGCACTTGTGGGAGACTCAGGCTCAAGCCCCCGGGCTGAATCAGTACTCTAGGCACCAGCCTATTGGCTATTGATGGGCTGGGTCTCTCTCCTTGCCCAGAAATTCCATCCTGGACCTGAGGAACCCTTGCTGATGAATGTCTGTTGAAACTGGCAAGTTCCTGTGAAAAGTTTTGGCTTCAACCATCAGCATGTTCTGACAACAGTGTTTCGTTGAAAAATGTCCGGCCAGTTCTAGAGATGAGGCACTTCCATAGCATCATAAGATCTCAAAGCACAATAATTAATGACGTTTCACTGTCCTAATTTAGTCTTTATTAATCTGCGAGATAGGGATTTATTGTTTATTCCCATTTTGCAGAGGGGGACATCAAAGCATAGAAAGGTTAAATTATTTTCCCAAGTTCACTTAGTGAGTGAGTCATGGAGCCAGAAATGGAACCAAGAATTCCCAGTCAAGTGTTCCAACAACTCGACCATACTCTTCTCAGTGCCAGTGGCACAACAGATGCTAAATCAAGTATGGTTATAAGGCCCTAATGATACAAGCTAATACAGGTGGATGGGGTGCGCCACACATGTGCAGAGGTTTGCCTGCATCCATCAGTCTGGAGGAGTGGGCTTAAATTGGTATACTTTATCACTGGGATTGTTTACTGATTATCTGGTATGTATTTTAAAATAAACAATCTGGCTGAAGACGTGGATAAATAGTACTAGTTAGACATACAGCTATTCAGTCAAGTCTTCAACCATATTTTCTGTCTTGTTTTCCTTTAATCTGGAAAACTTGCAAAAACCAGTGTATATTCTCACATATCAAAAGGACACCGCTGAAGTGTTCCAAATAGCGTTTTCAGGTGCCTAAGGTGTTTTCACGGTTAAAGATGCCCCCCTCCACCAAAATCTGAAATTGCGCCCCTGACCAGCTTGCCTGATTCAACTCAGGATCAGTTCATTGCTTAATGCCACAGCACTGAGATATAGTTATAGTAAAAACAATACATTTATTATCAAAGAGTCACAATTCAAGAGATAGTGAGTAAGGATCATGGAAACATAAGGGTTACATAACATGCTTTCTAGAGACTAAGGCCTTGTCTACACTGCCACTTCACAGAGCTGAAACTTTCTCACTCGGGGGTGTGAAAAAACACACCCCTGAGCGATGCAAGATTCAGCTCTGTAAAGTGGCCGTGTAGACAGTTCACCAGCGCTGGTAGCTACTCCCCTCGAGGGGATGTTTTTTTTACAGCTGCTGCTCCGACTACACAGCCACGTTGGTAGTGAAGACATACCCTAAACTTAACTATAGGTTAACCTCCTGTCTAATTAAGTTTATCTTGTGCAAAGCCTTTTGCAGTCTTCAACCAAGGCTGGTTGTGATCCTGTTTTCATTAATGTAAACACACTGCCTGTTTACTTCCTAGGTGCAGGGTGTCTTCTTTGTTCCCCAAATATAGTCTAGCAAACCTTTGATGTGCATCTCAAGATAACGTTCTCTTCCCCCACTGTGTCTCTATACCTGTTAATACCTTACTGAAATTCTTACAATCCTTCCTCTGCATTCAGTGTAGATGGGTGATGGGAGATCCATTGTGAATGAGCCACTTAATTTACATCTCAACAGAGAGACAGGTGAATAAACACCTTTTGTGTGACAGGAAACCTGTTTCTTCACTTCTGCTGTGATACAGACTCCAAGGACACATTTCCAGCGTGCAAGCAGCTCCCTGCACAGTATTTGTACATCCCTTGCCCAATAGTAACAGTGGCCTGAGTGATCCTGGCTTCCAGTTAACCCCTCACACGACATTCTTTGCTGAACCACACTGTACAGACCAGAATCAGGACATTCCTTTAACCCTCTTGTCAGTTGGCATTGAGGAGTTCTTGGGTCATGATGGCCCAAAAGCCATTGCTATGAAGTTACGCTATGAGCTGATTAGGAGACATTGGGCCAATTCTGTTCTCATTTACACCAGTGAAATCTGGCCCATGTCATCATTATCGCTTAGTGTACAACTCATGATTACAATTCATTGCTGTATTTTCCAGCAGCAGCATTTGCCAATAGTTCTGTGAGGGGCATTATCTGAGCCTGAAAACGTGCTGCTGAGCCATACTACATCTGTCAGAGCCTGCAAGAGAGGGTTTGTTATTGCTGGCAAGGCCGATCTATTCAGGAATTCTTTCTTGGACATATGGATAATACTTCAGATATGCCTGATTGATGCCTAATGTTTGCATCTTTTCCTTCTGCCTCAATGCAGAGTATTCAGTTGGTATAAATAATAATAACATTAATGTTAAATGTGAACGTGAGCTGGGGGATGATTAGACTCAAAAGGCAGGCAGTTCTCCTCTTTATCAGTAAATACACACCTCCAGCCTTTTCAGATCTGGAGCACTGCTCCTTAGCAGCCCCCCATCATGATTAGACATTTATAGGGAGGTTTTACAATGCTGACTATTGCCATGAGGCTGTGTGAGTGTGTGTGTGTCTGTGAGAGATACATGGGGTTTTGAAGATCTGGCACTGGAGGGGAATGAATCAAACCAGAAAACAGAAAAGCACTGAGCTTTCTTACAGACAAGCCTTCCCAGTCCTGCAATTAAAATGTCAGTGCAAAAGCCATAAACAAATGGTGCCCTTCCCCGTGAGCCACACTGGGACCTTTCTGAAGCTCCATGTCACACAGCAGCAGCACCATCTAGCGACCAAAGAATGTAACAGTTCTTTTCTTTTTTCGCACCCTCCTTGATTTCTGGGCAGTTAGTAATTCCCAGGACTGTTGCAGTCTGTTCTCTTGCGGGTGCCCTTATTGCACAGGACTACAGTGTATCCTCCATAAAAGAGATGCTGGGTTGGAAGCAACTTCAGATCTCAGCTACCATTGTGGAGACTTCGTGGGACTTGTGGGACTTGGACTGGAGCATCCTGTCCAGCAGGGCCGGCGCAACCCATTAGGCGACCTAGGCGGTCGCCTAGGACACAAACGTTTGAGGGGCGCCGGCGCCCCGGCCGGCCGTGGAAATTTGGGGGCGGGACCTTCCGCCGCCGCTGTTGGGGGCGGGATTTCGGGGGCGGGACCTTCCGCTGCCTAGGGCGCCGGAAATGCTGGCGCCGCTACTGCTGTCCAGTGAACTCTCAATGCACCTGACTGACCCTAGTGCCGAGGGAGGGCCTGGTTGTGTTGGTGAGGCTGCTAGATTGGGTCCTCTTTTCATAGCCAGCATGTGAATCCACAAGTAAGGTAACAGTGCCACCCCTAGGGGAGCTTTGGCATGGCTCTGAGAGGATGCCCCTGTCCCCACAGCAGGGCCCTGATGGGGGGCAGCCTGCTGCCATCCCAGCTGCCAGGAACAAGGGACAAGTGAGCCAGAAACATGCTGTGAGGGGGAGGGGACTCTGGCTCGCTCACCCCTGTCCCTGGTAACTGGGGTGGCAGTGGGCCGCCCCCCATCCGGGCCCTGCCTCAGGGACAGGGGCCGAGCGAGCTGGAGCCCCACTCCCTCCCCCCGGCAGCCGAGCCCAGGCTGCCTCCCAGCCAGGCTCTCTCAGGCAGAAGCGGCTCTGTCCCGCTCCCTGCCCAGCTGCCAGGGAGAGTGGGTCAAATTTGCTTGAGGGAGGGGGGAGGCACAGCGAGAGAAGGACAGACCCCCCCCCCCAGTTCCCTCCCCACAGGTAACGTGGGGCAGGAAGAATGTGGCGGCCCCGGCTGGGCAGAGGGGAGGGGGTGTCACTCGGCAGGGGAGACACGTGGGGTGGTCACATGTCCTCCCCTTTAGCTTGTGCCCCCCCAGTCGTAACTTGCCCCCAGACGGGGGGACAGTAGTGGCAGTGCAGGGATTGGATTTACCCCACTGAGTTGGAGAGAGAGGGTCCATTGGCATTTATCAGAGGCGCTGGTGTCTTAACAGGGCACATCAACGCCCCACGCAGACACTTCACCACCCCAGAAGGCTTCCGTGGTATTTCCCCAGTTGTGCGGCTCCCATGTCTTTGTGAGCACGGGAAGGGTGGCTGGGGTTAAAATAATGGAACAATGAATGCTGAGACATTTGGCAGGCTGGGACCTTACCTGTGGACTTTCCCAGAGTAGGGATTCCCATTCACAAGCCTGTAATACAAGTTTATATCTTATTCTCCTAACTCCAGACATAGAAATAATACATGCAAACNATCCCATGTCTTTGTGAGCACGGGAAGGGTGGCTGGGGTTAAAATAATGGAACGATGAATGCTGAGACATTTGGCAGGATGGGACCTTACCTGTGGACTTTCCCAGAGTAGGGATTCCCATTCACCAGCCTGACATCATCTCCTGCCTGGAGCGAGGGGAGGAGCCCTTTGTCGCAGCTGCCCAGGGCCTTGAGGAACCAGAGACCCTGAGAGGCATCTACACAGGGGAGGGATGGGATAAAGCACCTCCGAACCCATGGACGAGGGAAATGAAATGTTGGGACCCTGGGAAAGCGGGGTGAGCGCCCTCAGCTCTGCCTCCTCTTGTGGGCTCTGCAGAGGCAGGTCTTGGCTGGAGATGTGTCATGTTTGCCATGGCTCTGAGCAGCCCCTTTCTGCCTGGAGGGATTCGACCCCCCGAGTACCAGAGTTCTGGAGCCATAAAACAAAACATAAACGTAGAGTCCTGAGGCCTGAAGGGACCATTACGCCCACCCAGTCTGGCCTCCTCAATCACCCAGGCCAGACAACCTCCTCTGGAGAATCCTGCATCCAGCCCCGTGGCTAGTGACTGAGCCAGAAAGAATCTTAGGGATCCAAAGAGAGAGAGAGACCCCTGCAGCCCCCCCACTCTGTTGCCTTCCCTTCACTGTTCCCTTTCCTAGCTGTCCTCTCCCATCTCCTCCCCTCGGCAGATGGATGTTGTGCATTCAGCTCTGGGGTTCGTGCCCTGGGAGCAGTGTTTATCGGTGACACACCTATGTGCGGTTCCTATTCCCGAGGTTCCCTGTCTCCCACCCGCAGAGGACGGCTCATGCCCAGACGGCCTCTTTATCCCAGATGATGACGGGATTGTGTCTCCAACTCGAGAGTCCTTGTGACAGGTTCGGTCACAGAGACCCCCATGGGACTATCACCTGATGTGCTGAAACTACCTCTGAGCCCGTTTTCCCTGCCAGCTTGGGACCATAGGCGCTGACTCCATGGGTGCTCCGGGGCTGGAGCACCCACAGGGAAAAATTAGTGGATGCTCTGCACCCACCAGCAGCCAAGCTCCCCTCACCCCCCGCCCCATCTCACCTCCTCCCTGCCCCGAGCGTGCCGTGTCTCTGCTCCTCCGCCTACCTCTCAGCGCTTCCCGCCGCCAAACAGCTGTTTGGTGGTGCTTAGGACTTTCCAGGAGGGAGGGGGAAGGAGCAGGGACGCAGCACACTCAGGGGAGGAGACGGAGAAGAGGCGGGGAAGGGGTGGGGACTTGGGGGAAGGGGGTGGAATGGGGGAAGGAAGGAGGCAGGAACTTTGGGGAAGGGGTGGAATGGGGGCAAGGTGACAGTGGTGCAGGGGTGGGGTCAGGGGCAGGGTCGAGCACCCACCAGGAACAGTGGAAGTCGGCGCCTATGCTTGGGACTCCAGAACCCTGCCTTGTTGAGCCAGACACGCTAGCCTGCTGCAACACAGACCCAGGTCTGGTCCACGCCCCCAAAGCTGCAGACTTTAACCGAAAACTGCTCAGCAGGTCACTTATCTCCAGCACTCATACACCCAGCTCCCGGTGGGATCCAAACCACAAATAAATCCATTTTACTCTGTATAAAGCTTATACAGGGTAAACTCATAAATTGTCCACCCTCTATAACACTGATAGAGAGATATGCACAGCTGTTTGCTCCCCCAGGTATTAATCACTTACTCTGGGTTAATTAATAAACAAAAGTGATTTTATTAAGTATAAAAAGCAGGATTTAAGTGGTTTCAAGAAATAACAGACAGACCAAGTAAGTTACCAAGCATTGGTCCTGCTTTGAGCAGGGGGTTGGACTAGATGACCTCCTGAGGTCCCTTCCAACCCTGATATTCTATGATTCTATGAAAATAAAACAAAACACGCAAGTCTAAGCCTAATACATTAAGAAACTGAATACAAGTAAATCTCACCCTCAGAGATGTTCCAATAAGCTTCTTTTACAGACTAGACTCCTTCCTAGTCTGGGCCCAATCCTTTCCCCTGGTACAGTCCTTAGTTCCAGCTCAGGTGGTAACTCAGGGATTTCTCATGACTGGTAACCCTTCTTGTTCTGCTCCACCCCCTTTTATAGCTTTGGCACAAGGCGGGAATCCTTTGTCTCTCTGGGTCCCCACCCCTCCTTCTAAATGGAAAAGTACCAGATTTAAGATGGATTCCAGTATCATGTGAAATGGTCACATGTCACTGTAAGACCTACTCCATTCTTCCAGGGCTGGCCCGCAGGTACCCCGAAAGGTTTGCAAGTAAACAGAGCCATTTACAGGTCATTGATACTGAAGCACCCTTAATGGCTTCCACTTAATATGTTTACACCAGTAATACAAGTTTATATCTTATTCTCCTAACTCCAGACCTAGAAATAATACATGCAAACAAATGGGATGAACACACTCAGTAGATCATAAGCTTTGTAATGATACCTTACAAGAGACCTTTTGCATAAAGCATATTCCAGTTACATCATATTTACACTCAGAAGCATATTTCCATAAAACATTATGGAGTGCAACGTCACAGTCCTCACTTGGGAATCCTGACTGGAGAGCAAGCGAATCAGTGGGCACCCTCTGGAGCTGCACAGAGAGAAACCCCCTCTGTGCACGACTGTGGGGGGTGTCACAGCTGGTGTTGCATCAGAGACACCCTGCGGTCTAGAAACCAGCAGGGCCGCATTCTCTGGGCCCATGGGGCCGCATCCCACCAGACACGTTCTGCATCACACGCCATTCAAGGCATGTGAGGTCAGCCGTGAGTTGCAGGCTCGGGGGAAGGGAGCACATTCCTAGGGTGATTAATTGCTTGGGAATCATGTAATGGGGGGGCATTGTGGTGGAAACCAGAGGAGAAGGATTCCTGGGTGCACCACTGGCCTGCTGGGTGACATTGGGCAGGTCACTGCCCCGCTCTCTGCCTCAGTTTCCCTATCGGTAAAATGGGGATAATGTTACTGACCTTTGTAAAACACGTTGAGGTCTAGTGATGAAAAGCACTAGATAAGAGCTGGGTCTTTCATATTATTTTATTTTATTATTAAGGAGCAGCATCTTGGGCTTATTGATCATTGCTTAAGTGCCAGTGATCATGACTTGATTACATTTGTCATGTGCAAACAGAATAATGTCCAAACCAGTATAATTATATCTACGTTTGTGCTTTAAAAGAGCCAGTTTCACAAAGCTGAAAACAGTGATGAGTCAAATGAGCTGGGAGAAAGGATTTAATCAGAACATTTTGAATGATATTTTGGAGTTGTATAAGAACATTGTACTAGATGCCCAAAAAGCCAAAATTTCTCAAGCAAGAAAGAAGGCTACACAGGTTAAAAAAACAACAATCTGGCCTAGAGGAGAAGTGAAAGCAGCTATGAAAAATACAATATGTAACATATGGGGGGAAATAGAAATTAGATGCTAAGCATTGTAGAAAATTGCTAAGGGAAGCAAAAGGACACTAGGCGATTATCTATGGGCAGCTGAGTTAAGGACAATAAAAACACATTTTAAGAATATTCAGAGCAAAAGGAAACCTAACAATGGTATTTGTCCATTACTAGGTGGAAATGGTAGAGCTCACAATAACGTAGAAAAAGCCAAAGTGTTCAATAAATATTTCTGTTTTCCATTTGGGAAAATGCCAGATAATGTAGTCATGTTATATGATGGTGAGAAATACTGTCTATTCCAACAGTGACTAAGGAGGATGTTAACAGCAGCTACTCTTAAAGCAGCAGATCCAGATAACTTGCATCTAGGAGTTTTGAAAGAGCTGGCCGAGAAGCTTGCTCACCCACTGATGCTGATTTTCAATACGTCTTAGTACACTGGGGAAGTTCCAAAGGACTGGAAGAAAGCTAATGTTGTGCCAGTATTTTAAAAGGATAAATAGGACACTCAGGGTAATTGTAGGCCTGTCAGACTGGCATTGATCCCAGGCAAAATAATGGAATGATAGATATCCGACTCAATCAATAAAGAATTAAAGGAGGGTAATATAATTAATGCCAATAGCATGGGTTTATAGAAAATCGATCCGCTCAAACTATCTTGATATCTTTTTTTTTATGTAATTACAAGTTTGGTTGATAAAGGTGTCACAGGACTCGTGCTCTCTCCCGGCTCCATACGGTCCCTGGGAGGAACCCCCTTCAGTGCGACAGCCCTTCTTGGGGGTCCACTCTCCCTCGGGGGTTAAGCCATAGACTCCTCCGTCTCCTGGAAATGCACCTCTCTGAGCCTTCAGCATGCCTTCTCTCACCAGGGGACCCCTCAGGGAGTCAACTCACTCTGGACCCCCTGGGCCTCCATGCCCAGAGGGAATAATGCAACCCTGATCGCTAGACTGGAGTGACTCTCAGCCAGGGTAAAACAGAAAGATTTATTGAGCATCTGAACCCAGCACAGGAAACTCTCTCAGGTCTACCATCCCTCAGCACAGTACATCTAGGTCTGTCCCCCATCCAGGTGGCTCTGGCTGCTCTCTCTCTGACCAGTCCAGCATCCCCCTCCTTCCAGCCAACCATCCAATATCATCTCCCCCAACAGCACCTCCCCAGGGCTTTGTCTTCCGTCCCAGGTAAACAGGTCACTGGGGCCCTCTCTCTTCCATCCTTTGTTCCCCTCTGGCTGGAACTGGTTGGTTAGGTCAGCGGGGTCCTCTCTCCTCAGCCCTTTGTCCTCCCACAGGCCAGAACCGACTGGCTGCCAAGCTGGGGTGGGCCTCTTAGTCACCAGGTCACCAGTTGTTAGGGTTCCCCATCTCCAGTTTGTCGTCCGAGGCTCCCGGCTGCTGGGCGAGGTTACACCTGGTCCTCTGCAACAACAAACCCTCTCTCACCACCTTGTTAAACATGCAGCACACAGGGAAACTGAGGCACGCACATGCTATTCATGTAAAACACTACAAAAATCCCCAACTTCGTCACATCTCTCCCCCCTTGGAGTCTGAACTGAGCGGGGTCACTCCAGCCGGTGACCTGGGGAAGTTCAGCCCCTCCTCTCCGGGACACAGCATCAGCTATAACATTCGTGCTTCTCTTAACATGGACACCCCCATATTATAATCCTGGCGGATCAGACTCCACCCTAGGAGTTTGGCATTGGCCCCTTTCATCTGGTGTAGCCACGTCAGGGCGAGTGGTCAGGGGTGAGTGGTCAGTGTACACCATAAAGCGCTGCCCAAATAGATACGGCTGCAGCTTTTTAAGAGCCCGTCCCAGGGCCAGGCATTCCTTTCTCTATGGCCACGTAGTTCTGCTCCCAGAGGAGCAGCTTCTTGGTCAGGTACACAATGGGGTGTCTCTTCCCCTTTGGATTGGCCTGCATCAGCACCGCGCCCAGCCCTGCATCTGAGGCATGTCGGTGAACACCCTAAAGGGTTTGTCCGAGTCTGGATTTACCAGCCCCACGCCCTGGGTTAGAGCCCCCCTGGCACTACTCGGTCCAGACCACCTTGTCTGGCTTGTCCAACTTACCAGTCTTCATAATGGGAGCTAAAGTGGGGTACAAACCTTCAGTGGTACCCTGCCATCCCATTAGAGGCCTGGGCCTGTGTCTTGGTTTGAGGAATGGGCCAATCTCTGGTTACCTTCACCTTGGCTGGCTCTGGCTTTAGGCAGCCGCTTCCCACCTTGTGGCCCAGGTACGACACCTCTGCCATCCTCATCTTACCCTTTCTGGCCTCTATCATCCCTCCTGCATCCTGGAGGCGTCCCAGCCCCCTCTTCACTGGGACACACGGTTCTCCCAGGTCGGGCTGAAGACACAGATATCATGAATGTAGCCAGGCACAGTCCTCCACCCTGCTCAGATCCCCCAGGCACAGGGAGATGGCAGGCACCCCCTTGAGGCCGAAAGGTAGGACCAGGAACTCAGAGCCCTATAGGGGTGATGGGAGCAGATTTCAACCCGGCAACTGGGTCCAAAGGCACCTGCCAGTAGCCCCTGGTGAGATTCACAGTAGTGAGGTAACGCCGCTCCCCCCCCCCGCCCTTGTCTAGGGTTTTGTTAGTCCTAGGCATGGGGCAGGCATCGAACACGGTGACGGCATTGAGCTTCCAATAGTGCACACCGGGTCTGATCGACTCGTCTTACTTGGGGTCCAGCCCCACGGGTGAGTCCCAGGGCCTGGAGGATGGCTGGATGATCACCCCTAACGCCAGCATGTCACTGACGTCTCTGGATCCCAGGCTGTTTTCCCAGTGACTGTGAATGGGGAACACCTCCCCTCCCCCCAGGGACAGCTCGATTAGTGAGCCCAGGCCAGCTGGCGCCCGGTTCCGCATACGAACGCAGCCCCTCTGATCTCAGCTGGGGGGCAGGGGTTAGCTGGTCAGAGAGGGGACGTTATTCCAGCAGGAGGTCAGCTCCTGACTTAGGAGAGAGATTCCCTTTCCCCTTCTCCTTTCCCTGCCCACACACAGGGCCGCATCAACAGTCTCCCTGTCAAAGTACAGCTTCGTTATGTCACATGGTACAATTGTCCAATTAGGCATCTCCAGCATGACTCACCTCCTTCAGCTGGTTGCTGATTTCACAAGGCTCTTCCCAGGCGCCCTTTGCACTGAGCTGAGACCCCTCTTCTGGTCCCCGATCAGGCACATTATCATACCAGCCCTTTTGCAGTTCCTGGGCCCTGGCTAGGTTCTTCCTGGCCAAACCCATGAGCTCAGTGAGCTTTCCCCAGAACTTCAGAATCCACCACCGATTCCCCATTTGTTTCTCATCAAGTACAGGGGTCCCCTACTTCTCCTATACACCAACGCAAAAGGGTGGACCCCTGTGAAGGGTAGTAAATGTTCTGCAGCAGGTCTTGCTGGGTATGCTGAACCCCCTGATGTTTAGAAGAAGGGACATCCCCCCGGTGGTACTTCTGGGGGACCACCAGACACCCTCTGATCCCCCAAGTTTAGTTTTCCCTCAGGAAGCCCTTTCTTGGTACCAGGATCCTTCCCCAGGATCTTGCAACACTGTGGCCCACAAGGCCCCCACTTCTTCCAGGAGGGATCCTTCTGCGGCCAGGTCTAAAATTCAGCTGCTGGGTTCGGGGCCCAGCCCTCATTGCTGTGCCTTAGTTTTCCCACCTCAGGACAAGGCCTTGGTCTCAGCCCTGTCCCTGGCCACTCACTTCCCCCCTTGGATGTTCCACACACCCCTGCTGGGTGGATTGCCGGTGCCAGGCCAACTGTAGGGTGACCAGACAGCAAATGTGAAAAATCGGGACAGGGGTAGGGGTAATAGGAGCCTATATAAGAAAAACACCCAGAAATCGGGACTGTCCCTATAAAATCGGGACATCTGGTCACCCTAAGGCCAAGTGGCCCTCCCTGACCTCAGCCACAGGCAAAGACCAAAGCACCGTCTGGCCAATTCTTCAATCCATCCCGCATCAGGACTTCTGCAGGTAGCTGATCATGCACCTCAACCTCTTTGGGGCCCCATTCAGTTGTGTTCTCACTACAGGACCTTAACTGGGGGTCCAACCACCCCCAGCACCCATGTCCCAATGAGGGTAGGGAGCGAGCCCACTGCTTTGGTTGCCGCATTAGAGCCAGTGTGAGCCACCTCTCCCCCGTGCAGGGCTGTTGTCCCACTCAGCTCCAGGGGCTGGCTACAGACAGGCAGGTAACCAGAGCTTTGCAGGTTTTCCTTGTGCTACTAGCCGGGGGGAAAGTGCCCCCCTCCCTGCCGGCGAGAGGCGGAAGCGGAGTCGACGGGGGAGCGGCAGCGGTCGACTCGCCGCCATCCTCACGGCCAGGTAAGTCGACCTAAGATACGCCGACTTCAGCTATGCTATTTGCGTAGCGGAAGTTGCGTATATTAGGTCAACCCCAACACACACACACACCCCCGCTAGTGTAGACCTGGGCTTCGTCCAGTTCTGGTGCCCACAGTTCAAGAGGATGTAGAAACATTGGAGAGAGTCAGAGAAGAGCTGCCAGGATGATGAAAGGATTGGAAAACCTGCCTTACCGTGAGACTCCAGGAGCTCTGTCTACTTAGCTTAGCAAAGAGAAGGTGAAGGGGTGACTTGATCATAGTTTCTAAGGACCTACTTTGAAGCAGAAATTTTATAATGGGCTCTTCAATCTAGCAGGCAAAGGTCTAACAAGGTCCAGTCTTTGGAATTTGGAGCCAGACAATTTTCAGACTGGAAATAAGGCACACATTTTTTACAGCCAACGATTGTGGCAGATTCCCCATAACCGGCAATTTTTAAACCAAGCCACTCTCTGACCTGTTTTGTAATGTATTGGGGGAGAACTTGTCTGTCCTCGGCCCATGTGTGGAAGTGTTCTTAGCCCACCAGGTCAGTAAACAGGAGCCATGTGAGGAGCTTGCCCGACCCTTGAGCCCCAGGACGCAAGGAGGCCAGACCAGTCCAGAAATGAGTTGCCATTGCCATATGGAAGTTGACCGCCCCAGACTGCTGCAGGTCGGTGGCTGGTCAGTTTGGTGGTGGCAAGCCAACCGTCGATGTTGTGGTGATGGAGGTTTGGGAGGTGATTATTCCTGTGGTTTGCCCACGGGTGTTGGCAATTACTAAGGGCCCCGAAATACTGGCTGGCTTTGAGCAGATGGCCATCCTGAGCCATGTAGGGCAGGGGTAGTCAATTATTTTTTGTCAAGGTCCAGATTTCTTGGTCACGGTATAGTCAAGGTCCACACTCCAGAGAAAATTTCAAACAATAACAACAATAATAATGATCATAAGTAAGTCGAAAGATTTCAGGGTCTGTTCAAAAGCGTCTGGCAGTCTGGATTTGGTTCGCGGTCGCCTATTGACTACCCATGGTGAAGGGGCGTTTACTGGCACTCCTGTTCCCATGGTCTGCCTAGCACAAGGGGCACAGGAATATGGGAGCTGGAAAGGATACTGCTCCCTTGTTTTGCTCAACCACAGAGGGCAGTTCATGGACACAGCATGGGACGCACCGGCCAGGCGCATGGTGCCAGAGCAATCCAGAGATCTGGCATTTAACTGTTGGGACAAGAAGGGGCTTTGGTCCCCCCACATGATGTGGTTATCAATGGGGTGTCTGTGCCCACTGTTGTGTGGGTGGCCAGACCCACCCCTCGTTTGGCTTATGAAGCTGAACCCTGATGAGAGAGCACCTGGCAGCAGAAGGCTCAGTCACCCCAGAGCAGTTGCTGGATGGTGGGGGAGTGCGCCTGGGGCAGGCTGAAGGCAGGAGAGTGCTGCCTACAAACCCATCGCTTGTTCCTGGGGGTGCTGCGCACTGTGCAACATACGCCAGGACGCAGGCGAGAGCTGTCACTGGGGCAGGTCGATGCCTGTGCTGGGTTACAGATGCAGTGCAGGAAGCCTGACAGCGGCCTCTGCTCAGTGGGCTGGGTCACACCCAGGGCAGCTGCCCCCTCTCTGGGCGATCGGCCCAGGCTCTGCGCAGACTCAGGCAGTGTGGGTCACACCCAGGGCAGCTGCCCCCTCTCCGGGCGATCGGCCCAGGCTTTGCGCAGACTCAGGCAGCGTGGGTCACACCCAGGGCAGCTGCCCCCGCTCCGGGCGATCGGCCCAGGCTCTGCGCAGACTCAGGCGGTGTGGGTCACACCCGGGGCAGCTGCCCCCTCTCCGGGCGATCGGCCCAGGCTCTGCGCAGACTCAGGCAGCGTGGGTCACACCCAGGGCAGCTGCCCCCTCTCCAGGCGATCGACCCAGGCTCTGCGCAGACTCAGGCAGCGTGGGTCACACCCAGGGCAGCTGCCCCATGTCCGGGCGATCGGCCCAGGTTTTGCGCAGACTCAGGCAGCGTGGGTCACACCCAGGGCAGCTGCCCCCTCTCCGGGCGATCGGCCCAGGCTCTGCGCAGACTCAGGCAGCGTGGGTCACACCCGGGCAGCTGCCCCCTCTCCGGGCGATCGGCCCAGGCTGTGCGCAGTGAGGGTCACACCCAGGGCAGCTGCCCTCTCTCAGGGCGATCGGCCCAGGCTCTGCGCAGACTCAGGCAGCGTGGGTCAGACCCGGGGCAGCTGCCCCCTCTCCGGGCGATCGGCCCAGGCTGTGCGCAGTGAGGGTCACACCCAGGGCAGCTGCCCTCTCTCAGGGCGATCGGCCCAGGCTCTGCGCAGACTCAGGCAGCGTGGGTGACACCCGGGGCAGCTGCCCCATGTCCGGGCGATCGGCCCAGGCTGTGCGCAGTGAGGGTCACACCCGGGCAGCTGCCCCCTCTCCGGGCAATCGGCCCAGGCTCTGCGCAGACTCAGGCAGCGTGGGTCATAGAAGTCACTTTTCAAATATTTCTTTGCAGCCAGGGCAACTGAGCAGAGGGATTCTGAACGCTTGGTCTTTGCCATGGGAGAGGCACACTGCTCTGTGCGGGGGTTTCAGTATGTGTTTATGTATGTGCTCTCTCATCCAGTCAATCACATTCTACGGCAAGAGAGGCTTCCTTCGGAGCTTTCTTTGGCTAAGGCTTGAGTCATGTTGACCTCACAGAGATTCTCTACATTTGGACATCTCTACTTCATGCAAGGAGCCATGTGGTCACCAGGCTAGTTCCTGAAGTCAGCCCTTGATTGCCTGCTCTGCCAGCACTCCATTTGGTGGGGCCTGAACGCAGCCCTGCTGGGATTTACAGGGATTTGCTTTTACTACATGTATTTTGTTTCTTTACTGATGGAATCAGCACTTCATAAAATAACATCAGGCACAGATGTTACTTCTTGCCTTACGTTCCAAGGAGGTGAAGTCAATTAGAGTTCAGATTTATACTGTACATAAACACAGTGCATGGTATGGGCAGCCTTAATACCAATGGAACATTCCCCTGGATAATTAGCCTGACCTCTTCATTGATGTGCTTGCTGGATGGAGAACAGGCTGGGACACACACCTCATGGCTCAGCAGACAGAACACATCAGAGGTTTTTGCTCCAAGCTGCAGTTTTGTTTTCAGCACATTAAAGCTGCTACTCAGACATTTCACATCTGTGCAACTGGTTGCTGTTTCACATCTGGACACAATGTACATGCTCAGGGTGGGTGCAAGGATGTTTCATGCCCTAGGCGAAACTTCCACCTTGTGCCCCCCCCCCCGAGCCCTGTGGCAGCTCTCCGCCCCCCCCCTCCGCCCTGAGGCAGCTCTCCGCCTCCCCCTCCGCCCTGAGGCGCCCCCCCCCGTGGCAGCTCCCCCCCCCGTGGCAGGTTCCCACTCCCCCTCCGCCCTGAGGCGCCCCCCCCACGGCAGCTCCCCCCAGCCCGGGGCGCCGTGCGGCAGGTCCCCGCCCCAGCCCCCTCCGCCTAAATGCCGCCGACGACCAGGGCGTCCGAAGATCCGGCCACCGCGGTTGCCGCCGAAGGACCCGAAATGCCGCCCCCCAAATGCTAGCGCCCTAGGCGACTGCCTCGGTCGCCTAATGGGTTGCACCGGCCCTGTACATGCTCATTAACTGTCTTAGTTTGGCTGTGGTGAGATCCAAACCTGAGCCCTTTCTGCCCCAGGGCATCTGTGCCATGGATAGGAGAGCACCTGCTCTAGGCTTCAGGACCTAGGGACCAACATGGGTGTTCTACAGGTGGGGAGCTAGAGCAGTCCGGGGATCTCTGACTAGAACTCCTTAGCCTAGGGCTGACGCTGCAGCTGTCTGAGTGGCGGCTCTGGGCTCAAGTGCAGGAAAGCCTGTGGCCACGCTGACCTGATTGCTGGGTAATCTCAGGTGCAAACAATTCAACTCCCATCATTATGTGGCCAGCTCACAGATCTGTCTCTGCTCCAGACCTGGCTTCTTCTGTCCAAATGAAAATCTCTGCCTGTCTCTCTGATGTTGCCTTGTGAATGTCTAGCCATCACCCCAAGCTCAAGATGGCTAAAAGAGAGCTCTTAATCTTCCCCCAAGCCCTCCTGATTACCTCCTGTCTCAGTCACTGTGGACAACAGCACCCAAAGATACGGCCATTCCTATCCATCCACCAGCTAAAACTCTCCTCCAGGCTCTCATCAGCTTGCATCTCAATTACTGCAACATCCTGCTCTCTGGCCCTAACCAATGCAATCAGGGCCAGCCCAAGGTATTTTGCAACCCAGGGCCGAAAACATTGTTGGTGCCTTGCCCTGATCAGGCCAGCAGAGCAAACTAAACAAAAACACTGGCAGGCCAGACCAGCCAAGTTATGTGGTGCCCCAGGTGTGGACGCTGATTTGGGGCCCCGAGCGACTGCCCTGATCAGCCGGCTCTCAGGCCAGCCCTGAATCTTGTCCCACTCATCTCCATCCAGAATGCTGCTGCAAAGATCCTTCTCCTAGCTCATTGCTTTGTCACTCTTCTCTTTGCAACCCCCTACTGGCTCCTCCTTCTCCCACATCAAACATGAGCTGCTGCTCTTCACTTTCAAAGCCCTTCACAGTCAGTCCCTACCCACCTATCATCTTTCATTCACTATCGAGCTGTAAATGCTCCTCTCCAATCGGCCCTCAGTGCAGCCTCCATTGCTCACCTTTGTGCTTTCTCCCCGGCTGCCCCATGTGTCTGGGAAGCTTCCTCTGGGCCCCAAGGGTGCTCAACCTCCCACTCCTCCCCCAGCCCCACCAACCCCCTTCCCCAAGCCGCCACCCCTGCCCTGCCTCTTCCCGTCCCACCCCCACCCCTTCCCCCAACCCAACCCCTGCCCAGCCTCTTTCCACCCCTGCTCCGCCCTACCTCTTCCCACCCAGTTTTGCCCTGTCCCCCGAGTGTGCCCTGTCCCTGCTCCTCCCCATCCCTCCCAACGCCTCCTGCACGCCTCGGAACAGCTGATCACGGCAGGCAGGAGGCACTGGTGGGGGCAGCTGCCAGTGAGTGCTAAGCACCCACTAATTTTTTTCCGTGGGTGTTCCAGTCCTGGAGCACCCATGGAGTCGGCACCTATGGGCACTCCCCATGAATACTCACAGTTACCTCATTATCCTCCTTCAACACCCTCCTCAGAACTCTCCTCTGCCATGATGCCTAGAAAACACTTGGTGATGGCTGGCTGCAGGTGTGCTGAGACCCTGGCTATCCTGCTGATCAACATTGTCTCATTGTTTCCTTGTACTCCGCCATCTGTCTGATTCCTTCGGCTGTCTCGTGTCTTATACTTCCCCTGTCAGCTCTTTGGGGCAGGGACTGTCTCTTCATTTTGTGTTTGGGCAGCCCCCAGCACAATAGGGGGCTGATCCATGTCTGGGGCTCCTATGTGCTACTGAAATGCAAATAATACATAATAATAATACTAAATAGTTAATTTCACCTCATGGCATATGAGCTCCCAGAGAACAGCTGGGCACCTGTGGGAGTTTGTATAGAACTTTCCCGCCCACTGTGCCAACTGCAAACTTCTCCTGCACCAACCACATTGGACAGGCTTCTGAAGTCAATGGGCAAGGATCCATTGGCAGTGGTTCCTCTTGGCAGTGGAGGGTTTTGGTTGTGTGGAACGTTGTTCCATCTTCTATGGGGAGCAGGAGAGGTCTAGTTTGGATGGCCTCCACCTCAGTAGATGGGAGACCAATCTCCTCGGAGACAGGCTGGCTAGAGTAGTCGGGAGAGGGTTAAACTAATAACAAAAGGGACGGTAAAAAGAGGGAAGATCTGAGCATTCAGTACAAAATCGAGATGTTGAGAACAAAATTAATCAAGGAACTAAAAGATGTGAAGAGAAGAAATTCTTTAATTGCCTACACACCAATGCCTGGATAGTAAACAAAAGGAACTGGAATTGCTCATTTATAAACATAATTCAATCTAGCTGGTATTACTGAAACCTGGTGGGATGATTCGCATGACTGGAAAGTTAAAATCAATGGGTATATAACTTATTTAGGAAGGATCGAGTGGGCAAAAGGGGAGGTGGAGTAGCACTCTGTCAAAAATGGCATTACCTGTTTTCGAGTATCCGATAACTCAGAAGAAGATGAACTTAAATGCTTATGGATCAATGTCCTAACAGATAAAGCACAAGATGGGCTATTAGTTGGTGTCTGCTACAGACCAACAAATCACACTAGGGAACAGGATGACTGGCTCCTTACGCACATATCTACAATGTGCAGGGAAAAAACTACATGGTCATGGGGGGGCTTCAATTTGAGTGACATAAGCTGGAGGGCTCATGCTGCCTGTAGTCAAACATCATTGGAATTTCTAAACAGGATAGATGACAATTTCCTAACGCAAAAAGTGTTCCAGACAATTCTTTATTAGACCTTATCCTAACGGATGAAAAGGAATGGCTCACAGATCTAAACATTAATGGTAGCTGAGATACAACTGATCATGACTTGATCACATTTATAATGTGCAAGCAGAATACGGTAATATATATACTTGGTGCTTTAATAGGGACAATTTCACAAAGCTGAAAACAGTTATGAGCCAGATCAGCTGGGAGGTCGAATTTAATCAGAAAAATGTGAACAATAATTGCGAATCATTTGAGAACACCTTATTAAATGGCCAAAACGCCACAGTCCCACCATTGAGAAAGAAGGCCGTGCTGGTTAAAAAAACAACCTGGTTTAGTCAGGAAGTGAAGGCAGCTGTAAAAAATGGAAGAAAGGAGAAGCTGACATGAATTGTAGCAAATAAATAAGGGAAGCCAAGGGACACATGGAGAAATCTATGGCCAACAGAGTTAAGGACAATAAGAAGCAGATTTTAAAATATATTAAGAACAAAAAGAATCCTGACAATGGTGCTGGTCCGTTACTAGATGGAAATGGTAGAATTTTCAATAACAATGCAGAAAAGACAGAAGTGTTCAATAAATATATCTGTTCTATATTTGGGGAAAAAACATGATATACTCTCACCATATGATGAGGATAACATTCTTTCCATTCTGCTTTTATCTCTGGAGGATATTAAACAAACGCTACTAAAGTTAGGCATTTTTAAATCAGCAGCTCCAGATAACTTGCACCCAAGAATTTTAAAAGAGCTGGCTGAGAAGCTGGCTGGACTGTTAATGTTAATTTTCAATAAATCTGGGAACAGTAGAGAAGTTTCAAAAGACTGGAAAAAAGCTAATGTGCCAATTTTTTAAAAAGGGCAAAAAAGGGTAAAAAGTCTTGTCAGCCCGACCCTGATCCTGGGCAATGTAATGGAGCAGCTGATATGGTACTTGATTAATAACGAATTAATGAGGGGTAATGTAATTAATGAAAATTAACACGGGTTTATGGAAAATTCATCCTGTCAAACTAATTTGATATCTTTTTTTGATGAGATATAACAAAGGTAATAGTGTTGACATAATATACTTAGCCTTCTGTAAGGCATTTGACTTGGTACCAACATGCTATTTTGATTAAAAAACTAGAACAATATAAAATAAACATGACACACATTAAATGGATTAAAAACTGGCTAACTGATAGGTCTCAAAATGTAACTGTAAAATGGAATCATCATCGAGGAGGTCTGTTTCTAGTGGGGTCATAAGAACATAAGAACGGCCATACTGGGTCAGACCAAAGGTCCATCTAGCCCAGTATCTTGTCTTCTGATAGTGGTCAATGCCAGGTGCCCCAGAGGGAATGAGAAGAACAGGTAATCATCAAGTGATCCATCCCTTGTCACCCATTCCCAGCTTCTGGCAAACAGAGGCTAGGGATATCATCCCTGCCCATCCTGGCAAATAGCCATTGATGGACCTATCCTCCATGAATGTATCTAGTTCTTTTTTGAACCCTGTTATAGTCTTGGCCTTCACAACATGCTCTAGTAAAGAGTTCCACAAGTTGACTGTGTGTTGTGTGAAGAAATACTTCCTTTTGTTTGTTTTAAACAAACTGATCCGAAGAGATACGTTCTTGAGACTACGCTATTTAACATATTTATCAATGACCTGGAAGAAAACATTGAATCATCACTTATAAAGTTTGCTGATAACACAAAAATTGGGGGAGTGATAAATAATGAAGAGGACAGTCACTGATTCAGAGCTATCTGGGTCGCTTGGTAACTGGGTGCAAGCAAATAATATGCATTTTAATAGAGCTAAATGTAAATGTATACATCTTGGAACAAAGAATGTTGGCCATACTTCCAGGATGGGGGACTCCATCCTGGGAAGCAGTGACTCTGACAAAGATTTGGGGGTCATGGTGGCTAATCGGCTGAACCTGTGCTCCCAGTGTGATGCTGTGGCCAAAAGAGCTAATGCGATCCTGGGATGCATAAACAGGGGAATCTCAAGGAGGAGCAGAGAGGTTATTTTACCTCTGTATTTGGCACTGGCGCAAAAGCTGCTGGAATCCTGTGTCCAGTTCTGGTGTCCACAGTTCAAGAAGGATGTTGATACATTGGAGAGGGTTCAGAGAAGAGCCATAGGAATGATTAAAGGATTAGAAAACCTGCCTTATAGTGACAGACTCAAGGAGCAGAATCTATTTAGCTTAACAAACAGAAGGTTGAGGGGTGACTTGATCACAGTCTTTTAAGTACGTACATGGAGAACAAACATTTAATAATGGGCTCTTCAATCTAGCAGGGAAAGGTCTAACATCATCCAATGGCTGGCAGTTGAAGCTAGACACATTCAGACTGAAAATAAGGTCTGAGTTTTTAATGGTGAGAGTAACTAACCAATGGAACAATTTACCAAGGGTCGTGGTGGATTCTCCGTCACTGCCAATGTTTGGATGTTTTTCTAAAAGCTCTGCTCTAGGAATGATTTGGGGCAGGTCTCTGGCCTGTGCTATACAGCAGGTCAGACTAGAGGATCACAGTGGTCCCTTGTGGCCTTGGAATCTGTGACTCATGAACCCTTTCCTCTGGGAGCCGTGGCTGGAGCTGCAGTAGCAGCGCTGAGACCCTTCCTCAGGACCACAGTCCCTAGGAGCTGGGGCCATGTTAGTGTGTTGGTGAAACAGGCCCAGAACTTTGCTCCTTTGTCTGAGTCTCCCCTGGTAACAAATAGCTCACCAGTGTGATCTTGTAGCTCTGCCGGGGTCACCCCTGTGAAGTGAAAGCTGGCTGTGCGAGTTGGAGGTGACTGTGCGCACGTACAGAAAAGCTGAAAACACCCCCAGGTCCACAGCTATCCCACTGAGCTGATTCCCTACCTGGTTGTTGTAAACTTCTAACTGGCTGCAGCAGACCTGGTTGAGTTCCTGACAGAGGAGAGATCCTCAACCCTGGCACAGCTGGGGGTGGGGAGAACCCACCATCGCAGAGTGACAGCACTTCCTTGCAGGCACAGCTGGCTCTGGCGGATGGAACAGACCTGCCAGAAAGCTTGGGGTGTCCCCAGTTCTCCCAGGGCGTGAGCATCCCTATTCCCCACCCCCAAGCTAGGAACCTACTGCATCACAGGTGCTTTTCCACCTGGCTAGCGAAGGCTGGAGAGTCCCAGGAAATGCAGTCACCAATGGCCCCTGGTAGGAGAGGTGAGGGCTGCGACCTCAGACGGCCCACACCCCGCACAGAGCTGGCTGCTCACGTGATCCTGGCTCCTCCTTGTAACCAGCTGCTAAATCACATTCAAAGGAGCTGTGGGAAATGGAACACTCCCGGTGTGTCTTTTCCATGGTGTCGCTGTCCCTGTGGTGTTATGTCCCCCTCACTGGGGGAGGCGGGGCCAGACCAGGGAGCCAGAATGGGAGGAGGGGGGCAGGAGACCATCTCTCCATGAAGATGGGATCCACCCTTTGAGTACCTTCAGGCTCCATTGGGAAGGGGACCAGCCTGTCGCTTCCTGGAGNCCCATGAAGATGGGGTCCACCCTTTGAGTACCTTCAGGCTCCATTGGGAAGGGGACCAGCCTGTCGCTTCCTGGAGGCTTTGGCTGAATTTTCTGAGCTAGTGGCAAACAGGAGTTGTCGGTGAGATGGAGCAGTCAAGTTCCTTGGGAGGGGCCCAGTACCCTGAGAGGCAGGCAGCTGGTTTAGAGTTAATCCAGGCTGTTCTTAGCACTAGCCCCGCCCCAACATTGCATCAGCGGGCGTCCCAAACGCAGCCTGTGTGGGATGGTTTCGGGGCACTTCCCTGTAAACCTCCACGGGCTGTAGCACTGGCACTGAGCCTCCTACTTTCAGGCTGATGGTTCCCAGCCACACCTCTGCCCCGAAGAGGAAGTTAGGTTTGTTTTTGTAAAGTTTGAGAACAAATGGGCCCAGCCCGTGGGAGAACGAGGGACATTCCTGAGCCAGTTCCTGCACTTCCCTGGCTCTGAAACGGAGCCGGGTGGGAAGCATCATGGATTTGGGAGGCCCCTTGCTGGGGCCGAGTGGCAGGAGCGGGGTTTGAGTGGACGGAGCTCTGCGCCTGTCCAGTGGAGCTGTGGGGGCACAGAGATGGATGCACTGCCCTGAAGTGAGCCATACCCAGTGCAGGTTTCTCCTGTACCATAGTGATGTGCAAGCCCCACATTGCACCCGTGCAGCATGTCTACACTGGAGATTTGCAGCAGGGTAACTAACTACATCCATGTAGCTGCACCGCTGCCAACTTCCTTACTGCACACAGGGCTTATGTGCTTGGGAAGACGGTCTATACACAGAGCTAGTCATTCTTCTCCCCCTTAGCCTGGGTTTGGAGCTCTGCAGCTGACAAAGCACTGTGCAGTGATACTGCCAGGCCCCTTTTCTTACGGGGGGAAAGAGGAGGCCAAACTTTGCCTGTGGTGGCTGGGTGAGGCCTTAGCCTATGGCTGACAGAGCTGAGTCCTGACACTTACATACTGTGTCACTTTGGGCGAGTCCTGGAACTTTCCTATTTCACCATCAGTAGAGTGGGGATCTCAAGCCTTTTTGGCCTGCTGCAGCTGGGAAATCACTGGGGACTTCAGAGAAGCTCTGCATAGCATTACTACCTTTCATAGAAATAGAATATCAGGACTGGAAAGGACCTCAGAAGCTCATCTAGTCTAACCCCCTGCTCAAAGCAGGACCCATCCCCAGATCCCTAAATGGCCCCCTCAAGGATTGAACTCACAACCCTGGGTTTAGCAGGCCAATGCTCAAACCACTGAGCTATTATCCCTCCCCACCTTCTTACCTGGCAGCTTGGAAGGGTAAAGAGGGAGACCAGACATCCAGCTCATTGCTGCTGGGAGGGTGGGGGGATTAGAGGCAATCATCCTGCGCTGGCCTCCCACATTCAGCGCACTGAGATCCAGGGATGGGAAGTGCTGGGGAAGAGTTAGGAGTTACAGTCGCCGGCACCCCAAACATCAGCCAATTTATAATCCAATGACTCAGTTCCATAAATGTCAGCGTTGGCAGAGTTTGTGCAGGGAGTTTGTGCAGAAAGCCCTCCCGGCAGCAGCAGGGCAAGCTCCCAAACCCTCAGCAGAGCGGCAGGCGGTAGGTGAAATGCAGATGCCAAAGTCTGAGAGTGTGTAGTATTTGCTGCCAGAAACTGCTGCAGCCAGCACCGTGCACCCCTCTCTTGTGTGCTGCCAAGCAGCACCTCTGCCAAGGGGCCAGTGGAGTCCTTTAGCCGAACGTAGACGAGCAGTGGGACCTTTCAGAGCTTGGCATCAGTTAGAAGCAGGGCAGGCTACTCCCCACGCAACTACCCCCATGTGAACAGGACTCACCGGCTCTGGGGTCCTTCCTTGTGTCCAGGGCTGTGGGGTCCCTGACCCACAGTTTGAGAACCGCTGGCCTAGGGAGACTGTGGAATCTCCATCCCTGGAGATATTTCAGAGCGGGTTAGACCAATACCTGCCAGGGATGGTCTAGATACTATTTAGTCCTGCCATGAGTGCAGGGGACTGGACTAGATGACCTCTCGAGGTCCCTTCCACTCCTATGATTCTGCACAAAGGAAGAAGCAGCAGTGGCTCCTATATTAAGGTTGCCTAACATTGTCTATTGACACATTTTTCCAGCTTTTTTTCTTTTTCCTTTTCCAGCAGGACCTGGAATTTGGCAAGGTAGGTCTGGGGCAGAGAGGTGCCTTTTACCATCCCTGTGAGGGCCCCAACTTAAAGGGCCCAATGGCCAGAAAGGGTCCAGCACCCACCTCTGAGCACCAGACCCTTCTGAAGGGTTGCTTGTGAAAGTCTTAGCTCCACACATGCCCTTAGATGTCCAACTGCCACTCTCGGCACCTAAACTGGAGATTTAGACACCGTTGAGAACCTCAAAATCCTTGCACAGCTGCTGCCTAGCCTGGGGGTGCCCATATTTAGGCTGACAAGGGGCACTAGGTGCCCACATTTTCATCACGGGCATATGCAGAACCACCAAGCTGCTCAGAACCCTAGTTCACCGCCGGTGGGATTCTCAAACCAGGTGTTCCCCAGCCTCGCTCTCCTACAGGGCCTGGTCTGGTAGGTATGTTCAGAGCATGTTCACTGCACTGGCACTGCACAAAAGACAGTCAGGAATGTAGGGCCCACAGTACCTAACAGCCCAGGGTCAGGGTGGGACAGGAAACCCGGGTCTGAATCCCTGCTCTGCTTGATGTGGAGCAGGGACATGAGCTTGGGTCCCATATATCCCAGCTGAGTGCCCTGCTCCCTAGGCTGTTGGGGGTGGGGGGGCTCTTATTGAAGTGGTTCTACTTTGTATAAATACTCAGTGTGCTAGGAAAGGGGGTGATTGCCTGCTGAGCAGGGCACTCTGCGGGGATAGGGGAGACCCAAGGCCCTGCTCCACATCAGGCCAAATGAGGAGCTGAAAATGCACAGCCCAGGTGAGCGTCCTGACCGCCAGGCTATGGGCTGAACGCGGGACAAGGGGCATGCTCTAGTTTTCTGACCTGGCTTAGGCTCCTATCTGAAGGAGCAGCAGGGTTCACAGCTGTGAGTCCCAGGCAGAGGGAGGTGCTTAACTCCCTTTGAGGTGCCTAAATCACCCCTCACCTTGGCATTTCCTGTTGGCTAGTTTAGGCAGCTCCCCACTCTGCTTTCCCTCGGAAACCCATCTGGTTTCCAGCAGATTTGAGGGGCTTGACACTGTCTCACCGCGTATAATACAATACCGATGTGGCCAGACAGAGAAGGGCACTTGCCCCAATTGATATCAATTATATATCCGTACCCCCGGGGAGCTCAGCTTGGCCCCTGGCTCTGCGTTCTCCTGGTGCAGGGAGACACACGCTGTCCCTGGGAGGAAGGGGGCCAAGGGCAGATTCAGAGACTGTGAGCAGCCCCGAGGGAGCGAGGAGAGCCACGATTTCGAGCGATGGCCCCTGGAGCTCGGGGGAGGATGGCAGTGTGCCTGGACAGGCACCAGCCACCTGCTCAGAGAAGGGGCCATGTCTGGGGCTGGTGGGGGGCACAGTCACATGATTGACAAGTCAAAACCCTGGAAGAAGAGCTAGGGTGACCAGCAGGATGTGAGGTGCTGCCCCCGGGAGCACTGGGAGAGGGGAGAAGCCATTTTGGAGGAGCTGGAGCCAGCCACTGAAGGGACAGGACTGGTGTGGGGGAGCTGGTGAGTCCCAGGCCTGCATGCAGGGTCCCCCTGAGAACTGGCCTCCATGTACCTGGCAGCAACATCCCTCAGCTTGGTGCTTTCACTCCTCAGGAGAGCGCCCAGCGTATAGCGTTTTGTGGGAAAATTCCCTCCTCAGCCGGCGGCGTGAACCCTACAGCTCCTAGCTAGACCAGGCTCCACGTGGCCAGTGCTGCTTTAGTGCTCGCTCAGGGCTGCCCGCCTGCTGGGAGCGTGGCTGAGCGCTGGGGCAGGAGCTCAGGAGCTGGGTTTTTAGTAGAGTTATTATAATCTGCACCTGAGTCCTGCATCCCTTTGTGGAGGGGGGAGATCCTGGCACCAGAAGTAGCCTGACTCCTGCAGGAAAAGGACGCCTGCCAGCAGCAATCGTCAGCCCCTGAGCAGTGCTGAGGAGTCCAGGTCGATTGCTGGATGTGAGGATCATTTGCGGAGTTGAGAGACCCCCACCGCAGAATATCCTGTAGCCGTGGTTGGAGCACTTCTGCAATATGGGAGACCCGCGTTCCAGTCCCTATCAGGTAGAGCAGGGATTTGGGTCTCCCACAGTCCAGATGAGTGCCCTGACCATAGGGTTAGTGGGTATGATTGGACAGAGCCCCAAAGTGCCTGTTGTGCAGGTTAGGTGTGCTGACAAGGCTTCATGGATTGGACCCTACAGCTGGGATAGGCAGGGGAATGCCTAGTCGAGAATCCCACTAAGTAGCTCAATGGCATCAAAATTTGAGCAGTTTTGTGCATGCTCCACCAGCAGAAACTTAAGTGCTGCTTAATGAGGCAGCAGGGCACCCTGGCACTGACCTAACCTCTGCTCAGCTGCTGCCAGCCCCTGTAGGCAAAGTCCCTTTGTGGATCTAAACCTGATCCATGGGAGGCAACTGCCAGATAATAACGTTCCATCTCTTCCCAGCATGCTCAGCTAGTTCTTCTGCTGAAGGCAGTTCCATGTTTGCGCTGTGATTTATGTTCGGTTCCTGAGTGACTGGATTTCTGCCTGCACTTCCATGCGTCACCCTTTTGCTATACTAAGGGTACGTCTACACTGCAAAGAAACCCCCCCGGCTCAGAGGCCCAGAGCCTGGATCAATTGACTTGGGTTCACGGTGCTCGGACTGCGGGGCTAAAAACAGCAGCGTAAGTGGGTGCCCGTTAAGTTGGAGCCTGAGCTACGAGACCCTCTTCCCTTGCCCCGTTTCAGAGCCAGAGTGGGATCGTCCGCACTGTTATTTTTAACCCTACAAACCCGAGTCAGTTGACCGAGGCCCTGACACTCTATGCCACGAATTGTTCTTTGCAGTGTAGCTGTACCTAACAGGAGCCTCTCTTGCTTTCCCAGCACCGGAGTAGGGATGTCGCTGCTTACCGGTGGATGGCTTTTTGAGAGACTAATTCTCCCAGAGCAGCACTGAGGGCTTTTGGAGAGGACTTTATCCCTTTTCTTTACACAATCAAGGAACAAGGAGCTATCGCTTTGCTCTTATAAAACTACTACCGTGAGGCGGGGGGAAGAATCAGAACCAACAAGGAGCTTGTCCTGCTCTGCCTTACTCATTAAGAACAAATGGTACGCCCAGCTGGTTAGACTAAGACACTGGCAGCAAGGATCTGTCTCTTCGGAGCGAGTGATGCACCCAGCACTACTGGAGATGGTGGGTGGATTGATAAAAGACGATTTGATAGGCCTATTATTGGTCATGAAGACAACTTACCAGTTTTTCATTCTTTTTTGGAAGGCTGAGAATTAGATGGGTGTTAAATTGTTAAGATACAGAAGCCCTGTTCTTACGTACTTAGCTGGCACAGATTTAAATGGGGCTCTTCCCTCCCCCACCACTCTCCTCTTCCCCTTGCATCTCTCTTTCTAGCACAATGTCCCCTAGACATGGGCGTAGTTTGGGGGGCCATGGAAGTGTTGCCCCCCAAACTGCCAGCTCGGGGCAGATGCGGAATTTACCCCCCATGCACGGCCCCGTTGGCCTGGCTGGAATTGACTCCCCCCCTCCCCAATATATAAGTCAATCTACATCTATGCTCCTAAAGACACTTAAGAAAGAGGAGGAATACATTAGTCAGCTGCTTCCGGACATACAGAGGCTATAGGAGAATCTTCTTTCCCCCTCCCCCTCATAGTATAGCTCACAGGGATGTTTGGCACTTGAATAGAACAGTGATAAGCACGGTGTAAGAACCCAGACAGTGTCCTTACAAACATTATCGAAGTTACTCTTAAAACAACTGTCAGTGGCTTGCAGATGTAGATTAAGACATTTCAAATGATAGGAATCCAGTTCACTTTGCAGAGGCCGGATGAGATTACCATCTCACTCAAAGTTTCTGAACTACAAAAAATCATACAGTGTTTTAAAATTATAAACTGGTATCATTATGAAAGATGCTGCTTCCTTCCAGTGTTAAAAGAGTGGTTCTGGAAACAGCAAAGCACATAATAAACCAGAGTTTGTGTTTATCGGCAAATCTAGAAGTGGGATTCCTGGACTAAACTAACGAGTCTTTTTTTCAGTCCAAATGGCAGCGTTCTACTGTCTAGCACTACTCTGTACTATGACCTCGGAGAGCCAAGAGCATTAACACAACCCTTTGTCTTGTTCCCAAAAACAAAATTCTTGCTCGCAATACCTGTTTGATAGCTAATCACGATCCATTTATTAGTACCTACTGTGTTAAACTGTCCAGAATGAGAAAGAATCCAGCCACAGGAACTGGCAAGTTTTCGGCTCAGTTGCTGAGCATGTTAATCAATGTTGCAAACGAATGACGATAGAGGCATCTGGAAAAGCCAGACGTGGGGCTCAAACCTGAGGATTGCCGTTCGTTTGAGAACCAGCTGGTGCTGAGACAGAACTGCTGCTCTCGACAAGGCAAGGGCCAGAAGCTCTAGCACATCGCACAGAAGGAAGCCAGTCTCTGCAGCTCCTGGGGCCCAGCGACCTTGGGAACATTTCCCTCCACTCCCAGGACAAAGAGGAGCTCCACTACAACTCAGGTTTAGCACCATTTTAATAATAAAAGGAATAATGGACGAGGAGCAGAGGCGGTGGGTAAGAGACAGAGGCCCCAGTTATGCCTCACAAAACAGTCATGGGCCAGAATACACCGTCTTCTCTGCACCCTCGCCCTGGATAAAGTTGCTGCCAATGATTAGAGTCCGTGGTGGCTGGGTTTTAGAGCACTACTCATCTTCCCAGTTCATTCTGCCTCCATAATTCCTCCCACTTTAAACTGAGAGCATCAAAGGTGGGTTCTGCCAGCAAAGCCCGTCAGTGCTGCACTCCGCTGCCTCTGGTCACAGGGAGTCAGGTCAAAATTCTTTAAATCTGCGAGAACAAGAACCACGATTAGAGCACAGCCCACGGAGTGTGGCCAGGCAGGTGCCTGCCAAGGAACAGTTGATTTTCATGAGTTTAATTACATTCAATACGCTTCCGAAGCACTTTTAAGCCACCGCTTCCCAGGTGCCCAGATACAGTCAGGGATAGATGGAGCTTTGCTCCGATGGAGATTGTTCAAGAACTGCAGCGTGCCAGAATCCAAAGCCAAGTCACGAGTACTTACGTCCTGCCCCTTGGCACGGCCCTCACCCAGCTCACCTCATCTGCTGAGTTTTAGAGCCACGGAGTCCTCGTGCAAGGGAAAAAGAGCCGAAGGAGAAACAGGGAGAGAAGGCAGCAGAGATACCACCCCCATTTTGGTTCCTGCTAACGCAAGAGCCTAGTGCGTGTCCCAGAGAGCAGCTCACAGCTGTTAATTTGATTCCAGTGGGGAACTAAATGGGGAGAGTCTGATACAACCCAAGAGGGACACGCAGGGACCACCCAGGGGCTGAGGTGGCTGCAGCACCTTCCAGAGGCTGGGGGTCCCCACGTAAGGAGACACCAGCACTGCAGTGACTATGCAGACAGTGAGGCAGCCCTCGGTGACCACATGGGCCTCAACTTTAGACACTAGAACCTTCTGCTGAGAGGGAATTTGGGGACAGAACTGACTGTTCCAACTTCCTAGCCCAGCCACCAAAGGCTGGCAGATGGGATATTACTGTCGGGCCAGAGCCACAGGAGGAGAGGCTGGCTTTTGTTGGTCCCATTCTTAGGCGCCTCCCCCCACCCCATTCATTGCATAGGGAAACTAGCACCTAACTCAGGCTTTGTGGATCCTGTTTTTGTTCCAGGGATTTCTAGGTGCCTAAAAGTTAGGTGTTGCAATGACCACGTCCCCGTGGGGATCTGGGCCTTCGTCTTAGTTGAAGGTCGCAGCTCTTGCACTGCAGCATTTCTCCCTCTCCTTGCTTCTGCACAGCTATCACTGAGGATGAGCCAGAATTACACTGCAGAGACTCGAACCCACAGCTTTCTGGCCCAGTTCTCCCAGCTGGGCCAGGCTCACAAGCCCCAAAGAAAGGGAACCTTGTCTCATAAAATGCAACAAGAGGCACCCTGGCTATAGCCCTACTTTTCCAGGCTGCTATTGAGGGGACTCTCTCAAAAAGGCAGAACCAGCCAGCTATAAATTGAGGTCCAGCTGCCATTAGCTGGCTGAGCCCACCATATTCCCTTCCCAAGGGATCAGACTGGCGCCTCAGACACCAAAGGGCTCTAAACAGAGCCTGAAGCATCACCCTGACTGACCAACATAAAGGAAGCAGGTTTGCCACCCTTTGGTGGACCCAGCGAGCGCAGAGTGGCACATTCCCAAAGCCAGAGCTGCTCACAGGACATTCTCCCTGGGGCCCTTTTCTGCCGGCAGATGGGCACGCGTCACTCCAAAGGGAGCTCGTGCAGGTTGGAGAAGCTAGAACTGGGCTCTATGTAGCCGAGATATGAAAGCAGGCATCTTATTACCCTGCACCAGGGCTGAGGAGGAGACTTGGGCCAGACTTACCGTAACACAGGGGCCCAGAACATGGCTACCAAAAAAGCTGTTTACCTGTAAACATAATCAAGATGTAGTGTACCAGGCTCCTGAGAGCATAGCGGGAACACACCTTGGCAAAGCACAGCCCTACGCCACCACGAGCTGCCCTGGGATTGTCAGTTAAAGAGCAAAGATGGCCTCTGAGAAATGTAGTCTACAATCTCGTCAATTTGTTTTGACTCCAGGACAAGAGTATTTACGTGACAATACTGATTCAGACACATGATTATTACCTTCATTTTACACAGGCTTGGAAATGACTTTGATTGGTACATCATTACATTGATATTTTTATCATTAGATTCACTGGCAAGGTTACAGGAGCAGTGGGGCTATGCACTTTGCCACTTAAATATATGGAGATATACCTATCTCATAGAACTGGAAGGGACCTTGAAAGGTCATCGAGTCCAGTCCCCTGCCTTCACTAGCAGGACCAATTTTTTGCCCCAGATCCCTAAATGGCCCCCTCAAGGATTGAACTCACAACCCTGGGTTTAGTGGGCCAATGCTCAGACAAGATGATCTGATGGTCCTTTCTGGCCTTATACGCTATGACTAAAAATTTGGTGTCCAGATCAGTGTGTGTTTGGACATTTCAAGATAGTATTCTGGTGCGTTAGCCCCACTACTCTGCAATATGACCCAGAGCACAGCGTGTACCGCTGTCTCAGGCAGGCACTGGAGATGGACATATTGGATCCTGTCTTTGGAAGCTGCTCCCTTAGAAGTCTGTTGTAGGACTACTGTGCCTTGGGTCTCTGCTCTTCTTTAGTTAGCCACGGAACAGACACCTTCATGTTTACCCCACAAATGCCAAGAAAGAAAAATCAGCATAAATCGCAGATGGAATTAGCTGCAGCAGCAAAATACCAGAGATACTCACAATACAAACTATTTCTCATCCAACACTACTGCATGTGTTAGTGCCACAGAAGAGCTAAGAAGACACACAAGGACAATTCATTTAGAACACATTAATAGGGTTTTGCAGGGCTGGAGGTAGAACTCCTGGGTCATTAGAACAGTCATAACTCTCCCTGGGTTCTTCTGTGGCCCAGGCTCTAGGTGTCCCTTTGGGCATGCTTGGGGGATAGGATAGGGGGTGGGGAGGCATTCATTGTACGGGGGGTTCCATCAAAGACTGGACAAAGACAAAACATTTGTAGCAGCATTTGGGGTGCTTCCCATTCTAAATGCAGGGAATGCAGCAGTAGAGGTAAATTACCCAAGTACAGTATGTTTCCCTTTTCAGTGGCACCTACTTTATATCTAAAACTCCTATGTGCACTCAGCATGTACCGTACCTGCATATTTTGCCAGGTCAGGACACAACGCTGGAAGTGGGGGCTTCTCTGCTAGTGTTACAGGAGATCTGAGAACAGTCATAGAAATACACGACAAACTTGGGATTTTAGAAGCACATACCCTCTTTTTCTTGTGTAGCAGCCACACCATCCTTTAATCTCTTTATACACCACCCGGGAAAGGAACTGGAAGGGAAAAGACACTCAAGATGAATATCTAGCCTCTGGGAAAGTATTGAAGATACAGTCCCCGCACCTTCCCTGTCCCTGGAGTGAATGAGAAGTAGGCAAACAACTGGATGAATGATTTAGTCTGAATTTAGTTTGCCAGGGCATGTATTGTCTATACATGTATTATTTATTCACCACAGTTCCAGGGAATATTTCTTTGTTTGTCGATTGAGAGCATTTTCATTAGGAGTATTCAAGAGTCAAAATTCTGATGGGACGAAGGAGTCACAGGGTCTCTATCTAACCCCTGATTGGATGAGCATATTCCTAACATCAGGTTTCCAAGGACAACACTTGGTTAAATACAGGCTTTGCTTTCTGCAAATGCTCTGAAACGTTTACATCATTTGCTATCTCCATGACTATTCCTGCAAAGTCTTGTTTTCTAGCGTGTTCCTGCAAAGCAAAACACGCACACGTGCGATCAAAAATCCGACAAAACCGGAGTGGAAAAGCTCCTGATGTAGAGCAGGATGTCTAGCAATGACATGGAAAGGTGCAGGATGCAAGTCACAGGGAGCCTGGCTCACTTCCAGCAGAGAGTTACCTCCTTATGGAAGTGGAAAGCCAGCGAAAAGGCAGAGCAGTGGTGTCGCTGGGGGTGGGGAGGAGGAATACTGCAAGAGCACCGATTCCAACCCAGACTGGGGCCTTACAGTGGTGCTAGGTGCTGTGCACAGGTCAGCGATACAGCCAGGACTAGAACCCAGGTATCCCCACTTGCAGTCCGGTGCCCTGACCACTGACCACTTTGCCCCTTTCAGGGACCCCTGGGCAGTTAGCAGCAGCATCGGCTGTCAGAGAAGAAGGGGGAGAAAACAGTGCCGATTTTCTTTCCATGCCCCAGTGCGGCGCAAAGGAATTAGGAAGAGCGAAGCGGCTCAGAGCCGAGGCTGTGTAACAAATCTAGGAACCACTTCACAATGGCTAAGAGAACCTGCGGTGCATAAAAGCAGCACTACAGATGGAAGAGGCTGTTCATTGTGCCTGGCTTTATGCAGAGCCCACCACTTGCACCATGCAAGCGACAGTCTTATTTACACAGCGCTTTTGCCTTTTATCTTGAAGGCTCCCGGAGCGTGTTCTAAGCTATGGAAATGCTCCCTGCACTGAAATGGAACCAGTTGCTGTTTGACAGGTGCACAGCAGCACCGCACAAGAGTTCAGGGCAGGAAATGAAGAATCCTGTATCCAGCTGACTCTCCAGGAGTAACACTGGGAGACAAATGCAATTAACCCCACTGGCATTTGGTCACAACACCGGAGTTCCTCCCTCTGCCCTGGACAAGCATGCCAAGGGCTTTGGGTGCTGTCCGTCAAACACGACGTTAACCCCTCAGGATGCTGGGACACGAATTCATTGCTGCCTCAGAGAGAAGAGCACCAAATACTCAGGCACCAGCACTACGTGCTACAGCTCCTGGCCTTTCCTTAGCGGCTACCCATCCAAATGCAGGCCAGGCCAGACACTTAGCTTGTGAAATCAGACACAACCCCTGGCCCAGCTGCACACCAATCCCCTAATCTGCATAATATAATATAATATATGGAGATATACCTATCTCATAGAGCTGGAAGGGACCCCGAAGGGTCATTGAGTCCAGCCCCCTACCTTCACTAGCAGGACCAATTTTGCCCCAGATCCCTAAGTGGCCCCCTCAAGGATTGAACTCACAACCCTGGGTTTAGCAGGCCAATGCTCAAACCACTGAGCTATCCCTCCCCCCTGCATCAAGAAGCCACAGCAGGCTCAAGAGAAACCCACCAGGCATGCCAAGATATCCGCTGTTATTAGCATGTAGAAGACATTGTTCCAGCCAGTGGGAGAGATCAGCCCTGCCAGCAGGGGACCCAGAGCAGCACCTGCAAAGGACAAACAAAGCAGATCACTAGCAGCCATGAACCATCCCGGGCAGCCAGCCTTTGGGCACTGGCCTATGCAGGGCAGAAAACCCATACCCAGCCCCCACGTCAGTTCTGGCACACGTGCTGGAGCGAGTGCTCGAAGGCTGCATGCTCCAGCTCCTCTGCCTGCTCTCTCAGTCATCTCCTCCCCTGCCAGCGTCTCACCTTGCTCCCACTGCTGCTGTTCAGCAATGCCCCCTTGTGTTCTCCCACTGCCCCTGCTATCAGGCCCTGGCCAGACTCGCCGGAGGCTGCAGCTGGGCCTGCAGCTCCAGCTCCCACTTCCCAAGGGCCAGAAGAGGGCGGAAGAGCTTGCTCCTCGCTGAGCAGTCTCCACACATGGCTAGCACGAGCCTCACAGCCCTGCTCAGGAAGCGAGTGGGCCTGGACTCCCCTGGCTCCAGCCACAGGCAGAGCTGGAGCAGCCGGCAGTAGCTTTCCTCCTGCCCCAGCCTGGGTGTGCCTCACTGCCTACCTCAGTCCCACAGCGGGGTTATTTATTGGGCGCTGGGGACCATTTCATCGCCGGGGCCCTCGGAGCAGTGGAGTTTGATTCTGCTTGGCAGTTTGAAAAGCTCCTTGCAGCACCTGCACCGTTAGCTCCCACCCCCGGGGCCGCGGGAACCCAACCGTTCCCCTGGGTCTTATCCCCTCCCTTCCCATCTCTCTGCCTGCCCGAGAATGGCTGGCGCAAGCTTACGGGACCCAATCACCATCCCTGCAGAGGGAAGTAAAGAGTCTCTCTCCCTTTCCCTTCTCTTGAGTAAAGCAGGCTGGCCCCGGACCACTCCCAGCTCACCGGCAGCCTGGGTTCCCTTAGGGCAAAGGGTGCTGGACCCTGGGGGCAAGAGGAACATAGACCCTACTGGGGGCCAGGGGTTGAATTAGGTTCTCCAGCTATTGTATGGAGTTCTTGGAACAGTTTGCCCCCTTTGGTTAGTACAGCCAACCCTACTCACCTATAGATCCAGTCCCATCAATTATGGCTGTAACAGTGGACAGGGCTTTTGCATTTCCTTGGAGACACTCGTGAGTTCCCTGTGCAGGAGGGGAAGTAAAAAATAAAATAAAATACTGGAGTAAAAATGAGGGGTACAATTTGTGATCTATTCAGTGCCTCCTGAACCCTGACTCATTCTGGTTACTGGGTTAGTCCAGGACCTGTCTCCAGCTTCCAGCGAGGAATGCTGGTATCAAAATGCCGGAGAGGTTTCTTCTGTGCCGGGCAGATTTAGGAACACACCCTCTAGAGAGACAGTTTCTTGAAGAGGGGAAACCCCTTTCTTGAATACTTGCCCTGGGGAGGGAGATTCTTAGACCAGTAAGCGACATCTTTGGGAACTTGCTCCCCTTCCATGTACCAAGAAGGGGCAGCATTCCAACAGCCTGATTTTCTGCACATTTCGTGTTGCCTCCTACAGCCACGTTCCAAAGGCAGGCGAGCAGCACTAGATGGCTGAAGTACTTTGCTCTGCCTGAAGGAGAAACTGCTTTGGCCTCTCTGGAGTCCTGGCTTGTGCTGGTGGGAGCGGAGGGATTTTTGAAGACTGAAGGTTGGGGGGAAATTGATTTTTTGCTGGCCTCTTTGCAGATTTACTCCATCTGGCTGCCCAAAACAAGGGCCAGACTGGGTCAGGTTCTCTGCTGTTACTTACAGTGTTTCAGCTACATTTGTACTGAATCTTTGGAGGAGGAGGGGTGGGGGTGGCACCTCCGTAGCTTGCCTGAGCTGATAGTAAGATTGATGAATGGATAATAGGATCATTACTGAGGACTTCCATTGCTGTAGTGCCCAATGACCCCAATCAGGTGCAAGGTTCCATTGTACTAGGCACTGCACAAACATAAAACAGACCCTTCCTGCGAGAGCTAAAAATCCAGTGATTTTAATCCCATCTGATTTTATTAACTCCGCAGTTGTAAAGTTTTTAAGGCTAGGGATTTCAAAGCGGTTTCAGAGCCAGGTGCCCAAACATCACTGAAATTCAACGGGCGTTAGATTTTAAGTCCCTTCTTTTCCTTCCCCCCGCCCCCAAAATCCTAACTTTAAGCCAGTTACGAAAGCAGGTAGAAATATCTTCAATTTGAACAAGCTGAAAGTGTCGTCTTTAAAACACAACCCAGAGTTCATTCATAGGGAATTAAGGATGGAATTTTCAAAAGCGTATTGTGCTGGCTCCGCTCTGAAGTACATGGAAGTTAGCTTGATGCAAGCCCAATTGCAGGCTGTAAAAACACCTCAAGTATAGTGGTGTTACCTCCCCACTCTAACCGAGTCTTAATGGGACGCTCCTAAGGAGAAGGTCATTTAGAGGAGAAAGCGAGCAGCATGTAGACAGCTTCCCCTGTCCCTCAGAAGACCTTCCAGTTTGTTTGAGGAACTTTTGGGCAGTTGCTGACAGTGGGGCCATGGCAAGGAATGGGACTCTGTGCTGTCAGACCATAGAGTGGTTTACCAGCTAGCCTTACATTTCATCTGAAGAGTGTCAGTCCAAGCGTGTGCCAGAACTGGGAAGAAGATGTTCTAGTCTTAAAAGCAGCAGCAGCAACAGAAAATATCCTTGCACAACTGAGGAACACTTGGACTGGACTAAATCTTTTGAAACAGATACTAGCAAACACCTTCTTATGCTTGGCTGCTCTGGAGAATTTACCTCAGGGACTCTTACAGCCAGCGGATTGCATAAAACCACAAATCCTTCCGAACTGCCTCGGAGACGTCTGACCACTCCGTACCCCGTCACTTAAATCCCTCCGAGTTTCTAATGCAGCATCCCAGCCCATGTCCCCCTGCCGCCAGGAGGGCTCAACCCAGGTGTCTGCTTTACACTTGATGAGAAGACTTTCCTGCACCTGTGCTGTGTGCAGTCCTAGCCCAGGGAGGGGAGGAGGGATTTGCACGAATGAGAGGCCCAAGATGCGGGTATTTGCACGTGATCCACCAGTAACAACCCCCTACGGCGAAGCTCAGAAGAGACAGAACAGCCTTTGTGAGGAGGCCGGTGCACAAAAAGCTGCAGTTGGAATGGAAGGCCTCAAACTTTGAGCCAGGCAAAAAAAAAAAAAAAAAAAAGAGAAAAAGGCTCAAGTGAGACGAGAGGGGCCAGGTCACTAGGAAATTCGGTCCGCGTAACTACATCGCGTAAGGGTGTGAGAAATCCACACCCCTGTGCAATGCAGTTAAACCAACCTAACCCAGGGGTAGACAGTGCTATGTTGATGGGAGGGCTGCTCCCGCCGACCCAGCTACCGCCTGTCAGGGGGGTGGAGTACCCACACCGACGGGAGGGCTGCTCCCGCCGACCCAGCTACCGCCTGTCAGGGGGGTGGAGTAGCCACACCGACGGGAGGGCTGCTCCCGCCGACCCAGCTACCGCCTGTCGGGGGGTGGGGTGGGGTGGAGTACCCACACCGACGGGAGGGCTGCTCTCGCTGACCCAGCTACCGCCTGTCGGGGGGTGGGGGTGGGGGGTGGAGTAGCCACACCGACGGGAGGGCTGCTCCCGCCGACCCAGCTACCGCCTGTCGGGGGGGGGTGGGGGTGGAGTAGCCACACCGACGGGAGGGCTGCTCCCATCAGCGTAGGTAGCGTTTTCACTGAAGTGCTGCAGTGTTTTAAGTATAGACCTGCCCTAAGAAAAAACAAACCGTGTAATTCTTACCAAGTCAGCTGAAACCGCTGTCGTAATGAGAGCATAAGGCCCATTCACCAGGGCACCACATATAATTAGCATCGCTGCAAAGAGAAAGAGTATCAATACTACAGCACAGCCGGCCCTGCTGTATGTCAAGAGCCTACAGCGATCCAGTCAGAGATTTGTGTATTTGCTACACTCTACTGTAGGGAACAACCCTGTACTGGCAGGATCTACCGGGTGCTTCTAACGTCTATGAACTCACAGTTCTGCCACTGAGTTCATAGTGGGATAACGGGGTCACCATGGGAGCAAGGGAATTGGAAGCAAGAGTCATTTGGAGTTACAGGCAGCCCAGGAAGGCCCTGTTAAGTTAAGAGTCCCCTCTCCATCTCCAACACACTATTCTGGAGGTCACTGCAGGACAGGTTCTGCATTACACATTCACTCTTCCCTCCTCTGCTCCCCTAGTGCCTGCAGGCAGGAGCAAACTCTTACAACACGACTTCAGTGATGCTGTGACCTCCCTTTCAGTCACTTAGCTGATAAGTGATTGGAGCCTGCGTCCTGGGGAGAGGGCAAGGAGATGAAATAAGACTAGTCGGGGTCCACTGCATCTCCGCTCCCCCTTGCTATTCTAAGGCCTAGAACGGGACTACAGTGGTGACAAAAGAATAAGCTGAGGCTTGGGGAAGGCTGAGTGCTGATGGGGAGAGAACATTCTGGGCTGTGACAGCATCACTTTATTCTGTCGCTCTCAGCCATGGTTAGGTGCTTTGACAAGGGTGACAGTGAGTGAGGCTCAGCCCAGAACAGCCTGGATCAAAGGAAGGTTTGCTGGGGACCTTGGTGCAAACAGGTTTTGAAGGCAGAAATGGGGTGTTGGCGGGAGGTGGAGAGGGGAGATTTATAACATAACAGCAATAGCAACCGTGTGACACCGGTGACTAGTTGTGATTTTAAGGCCAGAGAGGCGCACTGTGATCACTGAGTCTGATTTCCTACAGGCCACTGAATTTCACCCAGCAATTCCTGCATCGAGCCCAATCACTGTTGGGGCCATGATTTGATTTAAAAGAAGATGTCCAGGTAATGGAGATTCCACCACATCCCTAGATGAATTCTTCCAATGGTCAACCAATCTCCCTGTTAAAAAAGCCATCTTATGAACTTCACCAACTTAAGGTACAATGGCTGGAAGCTACTTCTGCCTTTGGATGCTGGATTAAAGAGCCCTCTAGCATCAGACATCTTCTCCCAGTGTACATAACTACAGTCCATGATCTACCAGTTAAGATTTCCCTAGGGCAGATAATTCTGGAGGAGACGGGAGAACGAGTCTAGAGGGTTTATTTGCCTCCAGAGAGGCCCATCTAGAAACTCAGAAACTTGTGAACAAACTCACTGGTTTGTCCCCAAGAGTCTGAAGTTCTACTTACCTACTGAACTGGTTATTCCATTCTGGCCAACGTGATTGTACAGGAATAGCTGGAAGCAAAGAGGAGAAACTGATTATGCCAGCAGGTTAGGATTACCAAACCCCTCAGCTAATTTCTGCTCTCCTCCATAGACCTCAGCTGGGTGGAGTGCCACGGCCTAGCTGCAGCTATAACAAGTGGGCACAAATATCAGGGTTATTTCCATGGAAACCCTCCATGGACAATCCCGGACCACAGACAGCGATTTGTCACAAGTTCCCCCCCCCCCCCCCATTCAAGAAGGAACTCGCCTTCCTCTTGAGATCAAGCGGAGCGTCCCTGGGTCCCAGACGAGTTGCAAGGTGCAGTGAGCTAGTCATGCCTGGATTCTGGTTCTGTCCCCTTTCCCAGCTAAGAGCATTTTAGCTTGCAGTGGTGCGCAAGACCCCCGAGGCCACATCTGGATCCTTTCAGACAAAGGAGGGACCACCACGGTCTAGCTTGGGGGCCTAATGTCAGGTGCTAAATCCATTCTCTGAGGGACCGAGTACGTACTTGCAGCTCCCGCTGAAGCCGACAGTTGGGGTGCTCATTCCCTTTGAATGTCAGCCCACTTACTTAGCTGTCTAAATACACATTGAGGTCCTTAATTCAGACCTAGTTTGTGGCTGGGGGATTTGGGAGGCAGTACATGCACATGTGCACGGCTCCCTCTCAGCGCAAAAGGAAATGCTCACAGAATTTGGCCTTGGCTCAAGAAGGCTCTTGGGCAAACCTAACCTGCACTCCAGCAGTTAAGTTCTCATGCTTTCCATGCTAAACTCCTGGAACCAGATGTGTCAGGGTGGAGGACGCAGCAGTATTGATCCTGTACCTGTCTCTCGTCCCTTCTCCCAGAGAAGAGGAAAGCAGAGAGGGTGAGGAGAGCCAATTAGACATACCCAGGTATGAGTGGGTGGGTCATTCAATGATCAGAGGGCACTGTTAGTTCCAAGACAGCATTAGATTGGTTAAGAGCCATTATCCTGAATGGAGATCTCTTTAGGAGTTGTGGAGTTGAGTGTGGGAAAAGAGGTCCACTGTGGCATGTTAAGGAAAGCGTTACTTCCATCCTCGCTTGCTGAGGGAAGGGGGGTCATTGCCACATGGCAGAAGAGCATGAGTCAGTGTCAATCCTGCCAGTGTTCATCCCAGCCAATCACATCTGAAGCCAAGGGTTATGGGGAGCGTTCTAGAGACACCGGCTGGTCACTCAGTGATGTGCTTTTAACAGGCGGTTAAGTTTTACTGCTTGCACTCAATTATTTCTTGGTTAGAAAATTTTTAGTCTTTCTAGAAAGTGCGACTTGAGTAAGTCAGCCAGAGCAGATGTTGGCAAGTATTTATGGGAGGGCAGGACTGAAGGGGAATAACAGAGCCAGAATCTCTCATTTGGCCTTCAGCTCTGTGGTTCGACTGCCAGATAAAATACCAGCAGCTGGTAACTGGACAGCTAGCCAAACATAGCTGTCTTTGAGATTCAGTTTCATTTGGTGGGCTATGTGAAGCCTGAGTCTGGAAGAAGGTGAAATCCAGCAATACAAAATAAATGTCTCTGTGGTGCTATCACTGCTCTAGCATGGCATAAGAACCAGGACCTCAGAGCCTGCATTCGGACCACCTAGACATGGTCTCACTGTCGCAGCTTTGCACTAATGATAGACTGCAGCATCAGAGGCATTTGGGCTGGGAAGAGAATTGCAACGAAGAGTCCCATTGTTAGAGCCCTGCGCAGATACGTAATTAGTATCTGCATCCGATCTGCAAACATAGCCCGCGGATATCCATAGATTTGCAGGGCTCTATCCATTGTGATGGGGGGTTGGATTATTTTCAGCAACTATCAACATTGGCTGCTTTGATCTGGTGACCCAGAGGTACCATAACCTGCCACCAGCCCAGACAATACCTGCCAACAGGCCCATCTTCCCAGCACTGTGCAGCAGGGTCTGACAGTCCTGGACACCTGGATGAGCAGCCAGAGTTTAAGAACAGCCTCCTGGCTGCTACTGGGTGCTGTGCAAAGTAGACAGGAGGGCTCCCCATTTCCCCTGCCTGAGCCACCATGCATTCGAACAGAGGAGGCGCTCCAGCAGGGAGCAGTCAGATGCCAGCCTCCTGCCAGATTTCCATAGCAGCAGGACTGCCATCCGCACCTAACTGATTCACAGCTGCACCAAGAGCTCCTCTGTGCTGCAGAGAACTCCAGCGCCTTAGAACAAAAGGGATGGCTATTCCCTGATTCATTCATTTTTGCTCCCACCCTCCATTCCTCTTGGAGAAACCAAGACCCTGAAGGTGCCTTTCTACCCCAGCTAAAGGGAGTAGATGGGTCCCTATTCAGTGACTGATTCCAGCCTCACTTGGGATGATGCATTAGGAGTTTTGAACATTAATAGTGGAGTATAGCTTTTCTGTTTCAGACCCACATTGACTGGGCAGAGGAGCAGCAGTCCTGAGAGAATTGCTCTACAGCTCCTGTCTCTTACTGGAGAACATTACAAGAGCTAGGACAGGGCAGAATCAGGAAGCTATTCAGTCTCTAGGGTGCAGACCAAGCACACTTGGTATCAGGCTATGGAGTAAAAGTTTAGGAAGAAGCAGCTGGATAGTGAAGTAGACTCCCAAGGGAGGTGGAGGTGGCACCCTCACTGCAGAGGTCCAGGAAGGGGCAGTGAGCAGAGCGCAGGGGGTGGAGGAAAGCCTCTCAACATGGCCTCCTGTGCCCAGCTGTGGAGGATGCTGGAGCCCCTTACAGTCTAGGAAGAGCTCCAGAGTGAATATCCTCCTCCAGGAACAAGAGCTAGACATGAAAGCTGTGACTCATGCTGATCCCGCCCCCGGTTCCAGACTTCCCTGCACAAGGTTCCATCTGGCCACTCATTGCAGGAAAGTGCATATGACTCGAAGGGGCTTACGTGGGGAGGCACAAAGGGAAGAGGCTCACGTCAAGCCCTCATGACCAAGGACAAGCGAACATTTCCCATCACAATACGCACCATAGGAGCAGCCAGTATCAGCATCACACAGCATGTGGTGGCCCTGCCGCCAGTGTAGTCCGATATGAGACCAGCCAGAATGCCTCCTGCATGAGAAAGTCACATACTTTGTTTTCGGTCAGAGCAGGGGTTTGTCCCACTGCTGCCTTCCCACATGATTTCAGGAAGGTGTTCGGGGCCCTGCAGACAGATGTTACTGTCTGGTGACCGGTTAGACCCCAGGTAGAGGAGAAAATTCCAGGAGACTCACTCAGTGAGCTGGAAAACAGACATATGCAGCAAGGGCCTGGATTCTAACGAGCTGTCACTACAAGCCAATCAGTGAGCAGAATAATAAAAATACGTGATAATAATTGGTACTTCTATTAGCACTCGCCATCCATGGCTCTTAACATGCTTTACAAACAGGAGTCAATCCTTCTAGCCCCCTGCCCCGGTGAGAAGGGCAAGCGTTACTCCCATTTTTCAGATAAAGCCCAGGCAGAGACCAGGGAGCCCTACACATCGCAAACGGCCAACTTGGGACACTCGTGGTCAGAGGCACTGAGCACCCACGACTCCAGCTAGCAATGAGAGTGGTGGGTGCTGAACACCTCTGGGAGTCACACCTCATCTCAAGATAGGCACACAAATTAGGACACACATTTGACAGTGTACGTATAACTGAACTGGCCAAGGTCCCCCCAGGAACCCTGGTCAGAGCCAGGGATACAACTCCTCTCTGTGTCCTAGGCCTGTGCTTTAGCCACAGGCCATCATCCCTCCCTGTGCACAACGGCAACACAGCAAGCAAGAATGAAGAATGCCAGACCTAGGATGCCGCCAACATCAAAGAGCGTGGACAGGTCCCCAGCCTCCTTAGCACCGAAGTGAGCTGCAATGAAATGAGATACATCAACAGAGACAGTCACTTGTCAGATGTTCAGAGCAAGCCTGAGCTCTGGCTGTATGGTTATTCTCCTGGCATCAGGAGCCAGAGCACTTAGGGCTGAGAGACAGGCATCCACTGGTGCTGGGTATGGATCTCCTGGGAGCCAGAAGAAGCTCTTGTGGATGCCCAGGAAGACACCTTGTTCACTAGGAGCCCATTGGCAGGCACTTGCACCCTAGACTGCAGGCACAGGACACACTGTCACTTGCTCAATTTGGAGCAACATTTGCATCTAAACCCCATGGACCTGCCCAGCACCATGATGGGCGTCACTGAGACCAGCTGGCCACAAGAGCTGAGCTGCCATTGTGGTGTAGGTCTGTGTCCCTCAGCTGAGGTCCCCACACACTCCTGAACCACAGCCAGGTTTTCCCGGGAGACTGAACACTTACGAGGAAGCAGAGAACACTTTCTTGCTCCTAAGAGCAAATGAGCAAGATTCTCTGCGGGAAGCCTGTGCACTCCTGCCAGGAGGCAGGAGAATGAGAACCCTCCATCCAGAGCACACCCGGTGAAGTAGTTAAATGGACATTAGTAGCTTCCTGTGACTCACCAACATTCACAATGTAGAGAGGCAGCCAGTAGAGGAAAGTGTAACTGACCAGCTTTGCAAACAGCAGGCATAAGGAGAACTCCACCACACCCTGGGGAGGAGATGGAGGGGAGAAGGGTCAGTGTCAGAAAACCCCAAGGCACAGAGGGGACCCCGTCCTCCCCCTTCTCTCTCCCCGTTTGCTTTCAACCTAATCCCATGTGTCGGGTGCATCAGTGGTGCTAATGATCATCTTAAAGTCACTCATTACCTTGGACAATTAAACAGCTTCACCACAGTATCGGCAGAGTTCTAGGTGTTCGGGAAGCATATGGCCGATAGGGAACACTGCAGACGCTGAGGGAATGTTATCCGAAGCACAATCAGACAAGGAGTTACAAGCTCCCAGGGAAACGGCCCACCATTTGGATTTCTCTGACGCACCAGGCACACCCCACTGCACACTAGTCACCTTTCTAAAGCTCACATTTTAAAATAAACATCAGGAAGAGCAGCTGAGCATTGTCCTTCTGAATTTTCGAACACCTCACTTTTATTCATAGACTGGAGGAGGAAAACAAGCTTTCCTGCTTTTTCAACTCCCAAATGGGTTTCTCAACTTTGAAGGAAAAAGCCATGGAACTGAACTTGTTGAATAAACTGAAGTGAAGAAAGTAACGTATTCTCTCTGCACGTGCAGAAGAGGCTACTGCTGTCAAAAGTTGGTTTAGCACTTCAACAAACTCTGCTTCCAGGTGCTTCGCCAGTGACTTCCCCCAAGTCAGTGCTTTGACTTCCTTTAGAAGTTCAGCAATGAACATGGCCTGCTTGAATTTTATTTACATTGAAATTTTAACAGATTGTACCATTTTTAGGCCTTAGTATAGGATGTCAATTTCAAATTTTAATTTTCAATAGGTTTATTTAAAAAAAATATAAATGTATTGAATTGAAATACATTTTTTTTTTTTTTAAAGCACAACGATAGTTGATTTTTTATCTCTGGTGCTGTGCTGTGTCTACGGTTGCCAACCCTTCAGGATTATCCTGGAGTCTCCAGGGATCAGAGATTAAATCATTAATTAAAGATGATGTCATGTGATGAAAGCTCCAGGAATACATCCAACTGAAGCTGGCAACCCTAGCAGTGTCTCCATGCCTCCCTTTCCCCTCTGTATAATGGGGACAGTGGCACTACCTTGCCTCACAGGGGGTTGAGAAGATACAATCTCCAGTGTGAGGCGCTCAGTTACTGCAGTAATGGAGGCCACATGGAACACAGATGGGTCGGGGAAGGCACCAAGGCCCCTCCGGGGAGGCCTGGTAGCAAGCGGTGTCGGGGTCCACCAGGCAGCTAGGAGAACCCTGGTTTGAGGGGATGGGAGGGAGTGGTGCACACCCTCGGGGTTAGCCCCTCCCATTGGAGCCATGGACAGTCAGGGCTGCTCTTAAGGACCAGAGACTCAGGCCCATTGTGCAGAGGGTGCTGGGCATCCTGCTCTGTAATCCGGTCAGTCACTGGGTCCCCACGGTTAACTCCTCCCCCTCTAGGAGGCAGGGGCTCCCGTCTTGTCAGAGTCTGACAGGCCAGTGTTTTGCCTGTGTCTGCCCTTGTCAGTAGCTGAAAGACAAAGCTAGTCCTTGCCTTTTGCTAGTAAGCATCTCCTCAGTCCTTCCAGATGATGTCATGGTATCCTTTCGCACAGGATACCCCTCCAGGGGAGGGGACGCCAATTACCTGGAAGAGCCAGGTAATAGTACTGGGGGATTCGATCATTAGAAATATTGCTAGCTGGGTTTGCGATGACCAGGAGAACCGCATGGTGAATTGCCTCCCGGGTGTGAAGGTTGCGGACCACTCAAGACATCTAGACAGACTTATGTGCAGGGCTGGGAAGGAGCCGGTGGCTGTGGTACATGTGAGTACCAGTGACATAGGGAAAGGTAGGAGAGAGGTCCTGGAAACCGAACTAGATAAGAGATTAAAGTCCAGGACCCCCATGGTAGGATAGTTCCACACACAGGGCCAGTTAGACAGGCAGAGCTGCAGGGTCTCAGAGTATGGGTGAGATGATGGTGTTCGGAGGTGGGATTTAGGTTTATTAGGAACTGGGGAACCTTGTAGGAAAGGAGGAGCCTATACAGGAAGAATGAGCTCCATCTAAACCAAATGGGAACCAGATTGCTGCCATGGAACATTCAAAAATTTGTAGAGGATTTTTTTAAACTAAGAGCTGGGCCAAAGCCTACAGGTTCAGAGGACCACATGGTTTGAACAGACATCCCACCGCAGTAGCACTTAAGCTTCAAAAAGGGGAACTACAGAACAATGAGGAATAGGAGTACTTGTGGCACCTTAGAGACTAACAAATTTATTGTAGCATAAGCTTTCGTGGGCTACAGCTCACTTCTTTGGATGCATGCAGTGAAAAATACAGAAGGAAGTTATATATTATTATAACTTAAGTTATATATATATATATATAAAACTTCCTTCTGTATTTTTCACTGCATGCATCCAAAGAAGTGAGCTGTAGCCCACGAAAGCTTATGCTACAATAAATTTGTTAGTCTCTAAGGTGCCACAAGTACTCCTATTCCTCATTGTTCTGTAGTTCCCCTTTTTGAAGCTTAAGTGCTACTGCGGTGGGATGTCTGTTCAAACCATGTGGTCCTCTGAACCTGTAGGCTTTGGCCCAGCTCTTAGTTTAAAAAAATCCTCTACAAATTTTTGAATGTTCCATGGCAGCAATCTGGTTCCCATTTGGTTTAGATGGAGCTCATTCTTCCTGTATAGGCTCCTCCTTTCCTACAAGGTTCCCCAGTTCCTAATAAACCTAAATCCCACCTCCGAACACCATCATNACAAAGAGGAAGCTAATTAAACAGAAATTAAAAGGAACAGTGACAAGAGTGAAATATCTGCAAGCTGCATGGAAACTTTTATAAACACCATAATAGAGGCACAAATTAAATGCATACCCCAAATTAAAAATTAAAAAAAAAAAATAGTAAGAGGTGGTTGGAGGCAAAAAGACACCCTTTAAAAATTGGAAGTCAAACCCTACTCAGGAAAATAGAAAGGAGCATAAACTCAGGCCTGGTCTACACTCCAGAGTTCTATGTAAGGCAGCTTACATTGATCGAACTCTGTAAGCGTCTACACTAAAATGTAGCTCCCACCAGTGCAACTCGGCCACTACACCGATTTAATAACTCCACCTTGGTGAGAGGCGTAGTGCTGAGGTCAATGTAGTTCGGTTGATGCAGTGCCGGTATAGACACTGTGTTGTTTACATTGACTGGTGCGGCCTTTCAGAAGCCATCCCACAATGCCCCACACTAACAGTTAAATCAGTGCAAATACTCCTGGTGAGAGCGCACACCGCCGACACAAGGAGAGCAGCATGGACGTGCAAAAGCAATTTAGTTACTTGGGTGGCTGTACAATGACATACCTTAGGTTGACTTAATTTTGCAGTGTAGACTTGCTCTCAAGCAAGTCAAGTATAAACGTACAAGTAGGTGGGCCACAAAAGAATCTGAGGAACAACTAGCAAAAGACACAAAAACTAACAGCAAAAAAAATAACAATAAAAATATAACAACATTAGAAGCAGGAAGCCTGCCAAACAATCAGTGGGGTCACTGGACGATCGAGACGCTAAAGGCCTTAACACAGCATGTCGGTTGGAGAGAAGCTAAATGAATTCTTTGCACTGGTCTTCACTGAAGATGATGAGGGAGATTCCCAGACCTGAGCCATTCCTTTAAGGTGACAAATCTGAGGAGCTGTCTCTGACTGAAGGGTCAGGGGAGGAGGTTTTGGAACAAATTGTTAAATTAAACAGTAATAAGTCACCAGGACCAGATGGTATTCACCCCAGAGTTCTAAAGAAACTCGTATATGAAATTGCAGAACTACTCACTGTGATATGTAACCTATTGCTTAAATCAGCCTCTGTACCAGATGACTAGAGGATAGTTAATGTGACAGCAATTTTTTAAAAAGGCTCTAGAGGTGATCCTGGCAATTACAGGCCAGTAAGCCTAACTTCAGCACCAGGCAAATTGGTTTAAACTACACTAAAGAACAGAATGATCAGACACACAGATGAACACGCTTTGTTGGGAAAGAGTCAACATGGCTTTTGTAAAGTGAATTCATGCCTCACCAATCTATTAGAATTCTTTGAGGGGGTCAAACGCACACATGGACAAGAGTGATCCAGTGGATATAGTGTACTTGGATGTTCAGAAAGCCTTCAACAAGGTCCCTCACCAAAGGCTCATAAGCAAAGTAAGCGGTCATGGGATAAGAGGGAAGGTCCCTCTCATGGATCAGTAACTGTTAGAAAGACAGGAAAGAAAGGGTAGGAATAAATGGTCAGTTTTCACAGTGGAGAGAGGCAATAGCAGGCCCCAGCAAGGATCTGTACTGGGACCAGTGCTATTCAACATATTCATAAATGATCTGGGAAAAGGGGTAAAGAGTGAGGTGGCAAAGTTTGCAGATGATACAAAATTACTCAAGATAGTTAAGTCCAAATCAGACTGGGAAGAGCTACAAAGGGAGCTCACAAAACTGGGTGACTAGGCAAGAAAATGGCAGATGAAATTCTATGTTGATAAATGCAGAGTAACACACAATGGAAGACATAATCCCAACTATCCATACAAAATGATGGGGTCTAAATTAGCTGTTGCCAGTCAAGAAAGAGAACTTGGAGTCGTGGATAGTTCTCTGAAAACATCTACTCAATGTGCAGCGGCAGTCAAAAAAGCTAATGTTAGGAACCATTAGGACAGGGATAGATAATAAAACAGAAAATATCATAATGCCACTCTATAAATCTACAGTATGTCCATACCTTGAATACTGCGTGCAGTTCTGGTCACCCCATCTCAAAAAGAATATACTAGAATTGGAAAAGGTACAGAGCAGGGCAACAAAAACGATTGGGGGTATGGAACAGCTTCCATATGGGGAGAGATTAAAAAGACTGGGACTGTTCAGCTTGGAAAAGAGACGACTAAGGGGGGATATGAAACAGGTCTACCAATTCTTGACTGGTGTGGAGAAAAAAAGTGTTATTTACCCCTTCACATAAACACTAGAACCAGGGTCACCCAATGAAATTAATAGGCAACAGGTTTAAAACAAACACAAGGAAGTATTTCTTCACACAACGCACAGTCACCCTGTGGAACTTGTTGCCAGGGGATGTTGTGAAGGCCAAAACGATAATGGGGTTCAAAAAAGAAGTAGATAAGTTCATGGAGGACAGGTCCATCAATGGCCATTAACCATGCTCTGGGTGTCCTAAACCTCTGACTGCTAAAAGCTGGGACTGAATGACAGGGGATGGATCACTAGATAAAATTGCCCTGTTCTGTTCATTCCCTGCTGACACTTGCCACTGTGGGAAGTCAGGATACTGGGCTAGATGGACCTTGCTCTGACCCAATACGGCCATTCTCATGTTCAGCTACACACCTTGGACTTCACCCAAGTCTGTGCCAGTGTACAGTAAGTGGCATCCCAAACCCCACAGGACATTAGCCCCCTGTTCAGAATACTCTGGACCCACTAGCAGCCTGGTTCTTCTACTCACAGGTATCCTGAGGGCTCCTAAGAAGCTGATGGCTTCTGGCTGCTCAGCTGGTTCTCTGGGATACTCTGAAGAATCGATAGTGTTCTCTCGGCTACAGCTCCCATCATCAGTGGAGAGCGTCACTTCAGGGTCTTTCTCCTCTGATTCCTCTGATTCCGTCTGAAACCAGATTAGCCCAGCAGTTTACACTCAGGCAGCTGGAGCAGAGTGTGTCCATACCCTGGCCTGGCACATCTGTCGAGCCCAGCCCTCCCCTTGGTTGCAGGTACAGCTTATTCTCATGCTCAGGCCCATCAGTATAATGGGATGCATAGCCACACAACTGCGAAACAAGCCTGCTGTTTCAGGGCCAGGCATTATAGGCCCACGTGTAAGGCCCTCACTCCTGGGGTCACAAATCTCAGTTGTCATTTTAAAAGAAACAAAAACACAAACACACACCAAAAACTGCTTCTAGCCCTTACGGCTGCAAACACTTGGGTCATGTTTCCAAGCTGAACCAAGGCAGTGACACCTGCCTGAGTTTGCAGACAGCCTGAACCAATAGCTGACAAATGAGCTTTGCCATTCATCTCAATGGATTTGTTAACAGTGAAAGCCACTGCTGGGCGGGGGGGGGGGGGGGGGGCCCTGCCATCNCTGCCAACACTGCCCCAGGCAGGGCACGGTCCCAATGCCAGGCTGAGGCTGTGCCAAGGACTCCACGCCACCTTAAATTCACGGAGGTTAAGTCCATTAATGGCTATTAGCCAGGATGGGTAAGGAATGGTGTCCCTAGCCTCTGTTTGTCAGAGGGTGGAGAGGGATGGGAGGAGAGAGGTTCACTCCCTCTGGGACACCTGGCATTGGTCACGGTCGATAGACAGGATACTGGGCTGGATGGACCTTTGGTCTGACCCAGTATGGCCGTTCTTANTACTCCAACCGGCTCACATGGGCAGCCCCTGCCAACACTGCCCCAGGCAGGGCACGGTCCCAATGCCAGGCTGAGGCTGTGCCAAGGACTCCACGCCACCTTAAATTCACGGAGGTTAAGTCCATTAATGGCTATTAGCCAGGATGGGTAAGGAATGGTGTCCCTAGCCTCTGTTTGTCAGAGGGTGGAGAGGGATGGGAGGAGAGAGGTTCACTCCCTCTGGGACACCTGGCATTGGTCACGGTTGGTAGACAGGATACTGGGCTGGATGGACCTTTGGTCTGACCCAGTATGGCCGTTCTTATGTAACCTGGCTCTGGGTTTAAGAGATTGACAGGACTAAGGGCTTGTCTACATGGGGACGTTTACCAGCAGAACTATACTGGTATAATTCTATTACCATAGTGGAATAAGAATGTCCACACAGGAAGTTATACTGAATACAGCAGTGTCATGATACCAGTACATTTCCCTGGGTAGACCAGCCCTAATAGAGCAGGCCATGGCTGGCATGGCCATGGCTGAAACATGTACCAAGGTGCACTGGAGTCCACCACTGCAAACGTGCAGGTATTCAGGTCAGGAATGAGCTTGTGCATTGACAGTTACACCTGCCTGCGGCCGGTGCTGCTAATCCCACTGCCTGAATGCTGGACACAGATCAGGCTGCGTCCGAGTTTCAAGAGAAAAACTTGCCAACAGTACAAACTCCATTTTTCCTCTCCCTCCCTCCCCAGCTTTTCTATTTGTTGGGGGGGGGGGAGGGAGGAAGAGAAAAGGGGGGAAAACTGAAAGATTCAGTTTCTATCAAGGCTGCATGAGGCTGGGAGGAGGGAGAAGGTGGATTTAAAAAAAACATTTCCATGAAGTTTCATTTTAGAAAAAAGTTCATAAAAAAAAAAAAATAATAATAATAATAATAATAATGTCAAGCAGCTGTCAGCAGCCCTTCTTAGGCTCTGCCGAAGAGCTGCTGGTCAGTGCACTCACGCACAGCAGCTTGGCACCCTCGCTAAGCAATGTGTCTCTAGCCCTGCAAAGTGCTCTTAGCGAGGGAGGCCACACGGCTAATGAAAGTAGGAAAGTTCAGAGCCCCACTTGTGTCATGGGATCAATGTGCCTCCGTCGAGGCATCTGAACAGGGGACATGCCAAGAACATTACAATGCATCTCCACACAGGTGTCCTGGAGAAATATGTTGTTACAGGTTATTTATAGATTCCAGCCAGTGAACTACACAACAGCACACGAGCCAGATTTCAACAGCCAAAGCATCAGGAACGTTGAGTGATTCTGCATCTCTGGTTAACTTGTGCCATTCCCATGGCTATGGCTGCACATCAGCGCTTTTGCTGTACCACAGCAGAGTGAATTGCTGCGATATCCCTTGCTAGCCCCACACCAGGGAAATGGGAAGCCTTCTGGAAGCTGGGGTTTGGAACCGTGTTCCCCGGAAATGGCACTGCCCTTGCTGAGAGGGGAAGAGGAAACGCCGCCTAGCCCCGGATTCCTCAGAGAGCTTGGAAAGGAAGTTAACTTACATGGTGTAGAGGTGGGTTGCAATCAACGTCTTCAGGATCTGAAAGAGAGAGAGAGATTCCACGTGACTGCCACACACAACAACCCCATTGCATCCTCCCGTTACCTCAGCACACGTACAACAGCCAGTGTGGGAAGCTAATCCGGCAGTCCCTAGTCTGTAGCATGGGTGCAGCCCGCCCCACGGGACAAGAGCTTTCCTGTGCACTGACTCAGGAGCCCCCCAACTAGGAAAAGGAGAGTGAAAACCCTTGTGCAGTGTGCCCCAACATTTCATGCTACAAGACTTGAAGAATAAAAGGCCCCGGTTATGGCAATCTGAAAAGCAGGTCTAAGATTCAGCAGTGACGGCAAAGCCAAGGCTCGGCTGCAGCTCACAGTAAAGGTGACGACTTTAGAGACCAGTGACTATTTCCTAAAGTGAAGTGAACTGGAAGACCCCAAGTATTCCCAAGGGGCTCATTTCCCCTCCATTTTCCAGCTGCAGAGATGGGTGGGAGAGGGCCTTGGCTTTTATGGGGAGCATGCCTGGCGGGCAGCAGATCTCCACACCTCTAGGGGAGCTCAGAGACCAGAGCACTGGCGGTAAAAGCTTAGCGGACACAGTTCAGGTCAGCCATGCAGAGCAATAGCGTGGCCGGGATAGGGAAGCAGTTGTATCATCACTTGCCACTAGATGGCAATAGCTATTTGTGGTTTGCATTCGAAGTGCTCCCAGTCTGAAGTTTAAAGGTGCTCTGAGCTGTCTGAGCCCCGTGGGGTAGATTGACAAAGGTATCTAGGCACCTAAAGATGCAGAGAGTTACCTAAGAACATAAGAATGGCCAGACTGGGTCAGACGAAAGGTCCATCTAGCCCAGTATCCGGTCGTCCAACAGTGGCCCATGCCAGGTACTTCTGAGGGAGTGAACAGAACAGGGCAATTTATCGAGTGACCCATCCCCTGTCGTACAGTCCCAGCTTCTGGCAGTCACAGGCTAGGGACACCCAGAGCATGGGGTTGCCTCCCTGCCCATCTTGGCTAACAGCTGTTGATAGACCTGTCCTCCATGAACTTAGTTAATTCTTCTTCGAACCCAGTGATACTTTTGGCCTTCACAACATCCCCTGACAAGGAGTTCCACAGGTGCCTAACTTGGACACTTTTGTACATCCCACTAGGCACCTCTCTGCATTTTTAGGTGCCTCAATCCCTTTGTAAGTCAGGGTCTGGCCCAACGTTCCCTTTAGCTTTGGGGTCCCCACACATCAGTGGCTAGCAATCCCAGCAGTGCACCGCGTGAGGAGTCTCATGGAATCTGACTGGGAGGCTTTTCCCTTAGGTGACCCCACGCACCCCAAAGAGCTTTGAAAGCTGTCCACACTGTAAGGTACCATGCCTCCAGCAGAGATCTTTGTGGCTGCAAGGGGGCATATGAGCTCCCAGGAACTGCCCTCTCCTCACTGCTGTCCCTGCTTCACTTCTCTGGATGTCAAGATGCTCCTTTGCACTCCTTCCATTGTAAGAGTTCAGCCCTACAGCGGGCAGCTTCCTGGCTTCACATGGCTGCAAAAGCCCCACACAGCAGCTGCGACATACTAAACTTGGAAGCGGGCCCTAGCTTAGTGCAGCTTTCCCTATGGCTAGCTCCCATGCGGCCGATTCACTGCTCTGCGGGCCAGTCGGAAAGACGCTCAGCACCTCACCAGCGTGCGCCACCATGGAGAGAGGCTGCCAGGGCCCGAGGTGCACGTGCTAAGAGGGATAAGAGATTCTGCAGTCACTCCCCTCGGGCATGGCTCTTCTAGGACCTCATGTTCCCTGGAGAGCCAAACCCCTTTCCAAGGTTTTCATTCTTCTTATCGGCCCATCATTGTCTAGTGTTTTCCCCAGAGAGTCTCCACATGGCCATGCAGCCCTGTACTACAGAGGACAGTCCCATATGGACCCCCCAAAGCCTTTCAAGCTCTAAAGTCAAGAGATAACACTGACTTCTGTGCATGAGAACCGCTCTGACAGCCATCAGATAAGGACTTTGGAACCAGGGTCTTTAGCTCAGTAACCAGTCTTGGCTCTTTCCATAGATTGCCTGTGCCCAGGTTATCCTCACTCAGAATTCATCAGCTCAACGAGATATTGTAGAATAATCAGTTTTTGGTCCATCAATAGTCTGCTCTTCACAGTTAGAGCTCTGCCAGCTAGCTCCGATTAACACTGATCTCACAAACCCCCATGAGACTAGCATCATTCGTAAAACCCAATTCCTGGGGAGAGTACTCGGACAGCCTGAATCCACAGCCCATGGATATGCTCCAGCACCAACTGGTTCCAACTGCCATTTCCACCAATGCTCCTGCAGGGAACCTGATTGCTGGAGGGTTCTCGGACACCAGCACAAAGGGGACAGCGCCCTGCCAGAGGTCAAGCCAATACTGAAGGGAGGTTTCAGCGCCATTCACCAGCGACGCCAGTGTCCTAGAGCTGAAAGGCTTTAGATGCCAACCCTAAATATTGAATACAGCCAGTTCTCTCCTCGTCACTATGGAGGGCTGGCATGGGGTCAGCAATGCTGCACCAGGTACTGTTCTCCCTGCAGAGGCTACTGGGAAGCTGCCTCCCTCTCTGCCACGTTCTGTATNACTGCTTTGAGTCCATGGAGTTTTAAAAACAAGGAAGTGTAAGCAGAGTCAGGATGAGCTCTACCCTGACATCTGGTGGTGACTTATGGGGAGTGGGGAAAAGAACTTCAGGGGCTGATCTCATTTGCATAGGCACACCCACCCCGCCTAGTGTGAGCCCCAGCAGCCCAAAAATGGTCACTTTGGCGGCTGTGGGATCCCCAGTTTTGCTGTTATTGGGGCAGGAGGAATAAAGTGTTGTTATCCTGAGTTACCCTGATTATGTGAATCAAGGACAATGAAACTGTTTTATGACAGAGGGTCTCACCATCACCTAAGTGATACTCACTAGACAAGGGACATGGGTTCCAAAACCCAGTACAGTGAGAGAGGTTGGAGGCAGGTATTTGTACCTGGTGGGGTGGGCTCTTTGGTGAGCCTGCTACACCAATTGCACTGCTTCCTCTCTCCAGTGTTGAAGGTCAGAACTAACCTTGCTTCCATTAGGAGTCGAATTACAGGCTGCTGAGCTGAAATCACTTTGTGCTGCTGATGCACCAGCACTGGGGCTCCCCTACTACAAGCTGAAATCACTAAGAGCTGAAATCACTAAAGAGCTGATGTTACTAAGATCACTGAGTGCTGTGTTAATAGTGGGGGAGCCTGAAGCTATTGTGCTAAGCAGTGAGCGGAGCAGTTTGCAGGACGGCTGGTGCAGAGGCTGGCAGAGCGGAGCAGTTGGTGGGATGGTTGGAGCGGCCCACAGAGTGGCGAGCTGAGTTGTTTTACACGGATGGCTGAAGCAGCTCACAGGACGGCGAGTGGAGCGGAGCTGACCCATTTTGTGGGCACAGCGGGGGCAGCTCACGGAGCAGTTTGCGGGGACGGCTGGAGGAGCGGAGCGGAGCGGCTGGTAGAACGGAGCAGCTGGTAGAGCGGAGCAGTTCGTGGGACGGCANGGTCTTTCAGCTGTAAAATCAGAGAGAGAGGCAAAGATCTAGGAAGGCTGCTACAGGTGGCAGTATCAGCAAAGGAGAAGCATGAACAATGGTGTGACTGTGAAGCAACATAAGAGGCCCATGATCANGCCCCTTCCACCCAGGCTGGGGGTGTGTGTGGAACACCCTGCAGATAAACCTTTGAACTCTGGGGCTGCGCTGACCAGGGAAAGAGACTTTTGNGCAGAAGGGGATGTTGCATTCTGCAGCAGCTGGAAACTGGCATGTTAAGGAAGGGAGCTGGAGCAGTCAAGGGAGAGGAAATGAAGGCCTGGATGAGGACTGCAGCGAGGGGCTCCTGGAAGCAGCGAACACAAGCAGGGGGGAGGATATGCAGATTTACAGCCACAGAAACAGGGAAGGAAGAAAATTCTCCAAATCCAAAGTTATGGCCAGTGAGGACAAGTGGGGGGCTGGCACCATGGGCAGCAATGGCAGAGAGGGCCCAGCAGGCGCAACACATATGATCACTAGTTGCTGACATATAAAACAAGGTGGCAATGGCTTATCAAGCCACTGCTGGGTAAACAAACATTCTTCTCAGCACTGATGACTTACCAAGACAGGCCCTGAGTGCTGGAACATCTCAGGAATCTCTGCCCCAAAGCACTGACGGGCAGCTATGCGGTGTGGAAGGAACATAGGGAGACATGCAGTGTGCACAGAGCTTACGTTGGCAAATGGCTCAGGGTAGCTGCCTCTTGAATGGTGCTACCATCCTTGCTGGGAAGCCTCAGCATTTTAGGGTCTCCCCTGCCACGCAAAAAAAGCTGTATTGTAGGACCTTGTGAGAGTTTCAGGCCAGGCCACCATGACCATAAACCAAAGTTAGTCTGCAGGTTTCTGTGCTGGGTGTCGTTTCCTGCCACTGCCAGAGTGTGAATCAGGCACTTCCTCAGGGGATGGGATTAAGCAACAAACACTTGAGAGAAACCACAACAAAAAGCCTAAGAGATGAAGAAACAGACTCACTTCCCCTTTCCGAACCAGTTCCCAACGCACGTCACCACGGATGGCCAGCCAGTCGTCTGCACCAAACCATTGCAGATCTAGCGGGGAGAGAGCAGGTGTGTCAAGAAGCCATGCAATAGAGTCACAATGTCAGACTGTGCTATCCCCTGTCCCTGGAAAGTTCAGTCCTCCTCTAGGACAGAGGTGTTCTCATTAGCCCACCACACATATCCACCACCTGAAATCAGAAAGAAAGTAGTGCCTTACACCCTGACCATGCTCAGGCCATTCACTCCAGCCAGCTTCCCCACCAAAGGAGAAGGAGAAACTCTGTCTGAGGCATCTCAAGACATTGCTACCTGACCATTTCTTCTGGATTTCAGGGGTGCCACTGGTTACTGAGGTAAATGCAGACCTAACTCAGTACAGGAGCAGGGTGCCAAACTGAACAGTTTGAAATCATACCTCAGTACCAGGCAATTCTGGTGAAACATAGGAAAGAAAGAAATCCCTCTCCCTGCAAAGGAAGTAAATTCTAGAGCCGGAGGTGAGACTCATCAGTGCAGATGCTGTCTAGCAGACAGTCTCCCACCCAAAGCAGGGCCTACATCCTATGGGGTTATTGGTGCCATACTGCCAAAGTATCCTCGCACTTCCTGGGGAAAGGCAGTGTGTTTTCCATGGCCCACTAGTCCAATTCCTCCAAAACCCTGGCTGCTCGGGGAGTCAAGTATGCAGTCGTTCTGAAGGGCTGGTGCCCAGGTTAAAGGCATGCCAGTCCCACCCGCTCCATGCAGTGGCAGGGAAGGCCAATGAGTGATGCAGGTTCACTTTCACCCATCCAGTAAAGGGAACTATGCAGGGCAGGTTTCAGAAGCGCTACAAGGACATTCATAGAGCTACCATAGGAAGTAGGCCTGCATCTGGATGGAGCTGCAGGCATTCACTAGCTCCTGTTGTCTCCACGGAGCTCTGCTTGTGGTGGAAGAGGCTGCTTCCTTCAGTAAAGGGAAACACTGCAGTGCTCTTTGGAAAACACCAGTCCCTGATGCCAAAACGGACAGGCCAAAACCAGAAGCCTAAAGTTCAGATCCCAAGTACATATTTTGACTCCTAAACAAAGTGGCTGATTTTCAAACATGCTGAGCACGCAACAGCCCCCTGGTAATTCAGCACTTCTGACAAGCCAGGACATTTATTCCAGAACCTAAATACAGATTTGGCAGATTAACTTTAGGTTCCTGCTTTTGAAAATTGTGGCCTTAGTCCTCAGAACCCCTCACCCCATGCAGTAGGCTGGAGGTGTGCAGAAGCAGGGAGCTTGTCACTTGCCCAAGGTCATGCAGCGAGTCAGTGAGAGAGCTGGGATTAGAATTCCTAATCCCTGGCTCCAAGATCAGCCCAATATCGCCTCCCTTGTGCCCAGGGCTGACTGCTCCAGTATGTCTGGGATGCTGAAAGCACCCACCCTTTTCAGTGAGTAGCTGGTAAGTTTTCCCTGCTGGACCATTTTACACGCATCAGGAACGTAAGCTATTGCTGTACTCCACCTGGAGGCTGGGAATCCCTGCAGTGCCTAGCAATGCTTTCTCGGGCGTTCGGTGATATTTCTGTCTGAAAGTCATTCCAGGAGCGGAACTTTCCATTTAAGTTGCCCTATTTCAATACCACAGCGTTTTCCAACTGCCCCCACCACTTAGGGAGTGAGGGGAGCCTTGGATCTAAGGCACGAGATTATTGAGAAGATTCTCAGTCTGCCACGAACTCGCTGTGTAACCTTGGACAAGTCACTTCTCTCTGCTCCCTAGTTTTCCGTTTGTAAAATGGGGTTAATAAACCTGACCCACTTCACAGGGAGGCTGGGAGGCTAAACTCGTTAAAGTGTAGAAGGTGCATCAAGTCATGCTCAGCATCCCAGTCACTCCTGTAAATAAAGCCAGAACCACCCTGAGACATGAAAATTGGGTGTCTGAAAGCACTGGGAGTAGGAGATGGTTGGGGGGGGGAGGTGTCTCTGCACTTAGAAGGAGGCTTATGTTTGAAGCGCAAAATCCTGACCCATGACCCAGCCCATCTGCCCCAGCCTAAACATCCATTTAGGAAGCATTGGCATGTCAAAACACAAAATGTGAGCAGTACACAAATGAGGCCTTTAACCCAGGCAGCTGCCCTCTGGATTCCAAAGCTGCAATTAAGGTCTGCACTGCTGGTTGGGAGTTCATCCTTTAATAGGCAGTAACAGCCAGGGGCCCCACCCAGGGCCCCACCAATAGCCAGCTCATTGTGAAATGCTTCCCTGGCATTGCTTGAGAGAACAGAATCCCTGCCAGCAGCAGCAGCTTTGCGGAAATCTGAGCAGCTTCACCGCAGCCCTGGAAGTCAAGGTTTTTCCATTGTGAGGGATGGTGCCTCAGTCTGCAGCTGGGATATTTTTGGGAGTCAAGTTTTGCTGCACCCCACGTCAAAGTGGCAGGTTTGACGGCATATTTCTTATCAGAGAAACTGGAGCAGGAAACTGGAACAGGAACCTGCAATTACAGGTTCAGGAAACGTGGCTGTTGCCAGTAGGTTACATTTCATCAGCACTTGTGCCAATTGCCTCTGGTACAGGCTGTCTGGTGAAGCAGAAATTTGCAGTGCTGCATCTGGGACATCAATGTTCAGAAATATCCATATTTCCTGCTACTTGCTCTCCATTGGCAATAGACAGGGCCAGTGGGTCAGGGAGATTAAAGGGGGATATGATAGAGGTATATAAAATCATGAGTGATGTGGAGAAAGTAGATAAGGAAAAGTTATTTACTTATTCCCATAATACAAGAACTAGGGGTCACCAAATGAAATTAATAGGCAGCAGGTTTAAAACAAATAAAAGGAAGTTCTTCTTCACACAGCGCACAGTCAACTTGTGGAACTCCTTGCCTGAGGAGGTTGTGAAGGCTAGGACTATAACAGCGTTTAAAAGAGAACTGGATAAATTCATGGAGGTTAAGTCCATTAATGGCTATTAGCCAGGATGGGTAAGGAATGGTGTCCCTAGCCTCTGTTTGTCAGAGGGTAGAGATGGATGGCAGGAGAGAGAGATCACTTGATCATTACCTGTTAGGTTCACTCCCTCTGGGGCACCTGGCATTGGCCACTGTCGGTAGACAGGATACTGGGCTAGATGGACCTTTGGTCTGACCGCTCTTATGAGATTTCCCGACACTCCTGTAACGTAGCACATCTAGGGAACTTTTACAGGTTGTTTTCTGTTAATAGGCCCCTCCGTTTCCTGTTCCTACCTGAGCAGGAATGAGAGTACTTGGCACAGAGCGGTCTGGGGTGCACCATCTGGACCCCAGATGAAGTGCCTGAGATAGCAACGTTCTTCTGAACAGAGTTATTTAGCTTTTGGTTTCTTCCAGTGGTTCATAGCAAGAGGGTGTGAGGAGGGAATCTCAAGAATAGGGACAACTCTTTTTTCCTCCAGGCCCTATCAGCTTGAAGAGAATATCTGTGCGGCCTACTCTGGATGAAATCAGAGTGGAGGAGATGAACATCTCTCTGATCCTGAAGGAGAAGCAGCCTTGGCACTGCTCTGTAGCCTGGGTCTCCCTCAGGTAACACAGCCTGCCAGTTCTAGTCACTTGCTAGTTTTTCCATACTGGTCATTCTGCTCCAGCCTGGCTGCTGTAAGTTTGGGAGCATTTCAAGCCTCCCATTTCTTAAAATGTCCTAGGAAGTGCCCTGTTCTTGCTAGCACTTTGGAACAACCACATTAGAGAGAGTTCCTGGAGAATCCACTGCAGACTTCACACCAACTCAGCACACCATGGAAAGTTTCTGCACACTTAGGCGGATGCCTGGCCATGCCAAGTGTATCTGTTACCTTGCTTGTTCTTTCATACTGGGGTGGGGGGGGGGAGAGAAACAGAACAGGTTTGTGGTTTGGCTTTGCATTCCTGGCTCTCTGGGCTGGCCAGAGGAACTGAACCCCAAGTTGGTTTAAGAGCAGGTTAGACAAACACCTGTCAGGAATGGTTTAGATTATATTTAGTCCTGCCATGAGTGCAGGGGACTGGACTAGATGACCTCTCAAGGTTCCTACCAGTCCTATGATTCTATGATCATATCAAAGGCTGCAGAAGCAAGTACTGAAAAAAAAAAAACATTAGGCAGGACAAAGAGAAACTCCCGAAGTTACTGAGAAACTCACACAATAGCCTTTACTCCAAAGGATGCTGAGGATTCCCCTCGGGAAACTCAGCCTTTTTTAATGATCACACATTAGGCTGCTCCCATCAAACCAGGACATTTAATTACAGCTTTGCCGATGCACAGATTTAAGGCCATTATGATAAACTATTCTGCCCTCTTACACAAAGCAGGCCAGAGCTTCCCTGCACTGAGCCCCATCACTTGTGGCTGAGTTAGCGCGTAGCTTTTAGCAGGAAGTCCGATATGGTTTAAAGTTTCCAAGTGGCTGAGAAGCACCATGTACCTGCAGAGAGGCGTTCCAAAGAAACTCTTGGCTTGCTGATTGCACGCAGACTCTTCAGAGGTGCTGAACTCCCTGCTCTGCACAAGGGATTTCCACAGAGTGAAAATCCAGCCAATAGATTGACCACAACGTTGTGGTCAGTTAAGCATTTCAGAACAGGTGGTAGGTGAAGGCCAGGGACTCCTTACCTGGATGATGATGTAGTACCAGAGAACGTGGATTTTCCAGAAGTAGGCCAGGCCGAACAAGGAAGTGAACATTCCACTCAGCACCATCCCTCCCGACAGGTAATAGCGCAGTGGGAGGCGTTCACCAAAGATGCCGCTGCACAGAGGAGGGGGAGGAGGGGAAAGAGCATTAACAGCCACCCACATGCACGCTGCCAGCTCAGCAATGCTTTACACAAGGGCTGGGGTCTCACCTCTGGGAACCAGGGGCTGGGACATGCTTATGGAAGGCTAAAGCCTTCCCAGCTCTGTGAAATGCGAGGCCCATCTCTGCATTGTAACCTGTCCTTTAAATCGGCTTCGGTACCCAATGACTGGAAGTTAGCTAATGTAACGCCAATATTTAAAAAGGGCTCTAGGGGTGATCCCGGCAATTACAGACCGGTAAGTCTAACGTCGGTACCGGGCAAATTAGTTGAAACAATAGTAAAGAATAAAATTGTCAGACACATAGAAAAACAAACTCTTGAGCAATAGTCAACATGGTTTCTGTAAAGGGAAATCGTGTCTTACTAATCTATTAGAGTTCTTTGAAGGGGTCAACAAACATGTGGACAAGGGGGATCCGGTGGACATAGTGTACTTAGATTTCCAGAAAGCCTTTGACAAGGTCCCTCACCAAAGGCTCCTACGTAAATTAAGCTGTCATGGGATAAAAGGGAAGGTCCTTTCATGGATTGAGAACTGGTTAAAGGACAGGGAACAAAGGGTAGGAATTAATGGTAAATTCTCAGAATGGAGAGAGGTAACTAGTGGTGTTCCCCAAGGGTCAGTCCTAGGACCAATCCTATTCAATTTATTCATAAATGATCTGGAGAAAGGGGTAAACAGTGAGGTGGCAAAGTTTGCAGATGATACTAAACTACTCAAGATAGTTAAGACCAAAGCAGATTGTGAAGAACTTCAAAAAGATCTCACAAAACTAAGTGATTGGGCAACAAAATGGCAAATGAAATTTAATGTGGATAAATGTAAAGTAATGCACATTGGAAAAAATAACCCCAACTATACATACAACATGATGGGGGCTAATTTAGCTACAACGAGTCAGGAAAAAGATCTTGGCGTCATTGTGGATAGTTCTCTAAAGATGTCCACGCAGTGTGCAGAGGCGGTCAAAAAAGCAAACAGGATGTTAGGAATCATTAAAAAGGGGATAGAGAATAAGACAGAGAATATATTATTGCCCTTATATAAATCCATGGTACGCCCACATCTCGAATACTGTGTACAGATGTGGTCTCCTCACCTCAAAAAGGATATTCTAGCACTAGAAAAGGTTCAGAAAAGGGCAACTAAAATGATTAGGGGTTTAGAGAGGGTCCCATACGAGGAGAGATTAGAGAGGCTGGGACTCTTCGGCTTGGAAAAGAGAAGACTAAGGGGGGACATGATAGAGGTATATAAAATCATGAGTGATGTTGAGAAAGTGGATAAGGAAAAGTTATTTACTTATTCCCATAATACAAGAACTAGGGGTCACCAAATGAAATTAATAGGCAGCAGGTTTAAAACAAATAAAAGGAAGTTCTTCTTCACGCAGCGCACAGTCAACTTGTGGAACTCCTTACCTGAGGAGGTTGTGAAGGCTAGGACTATAACAATGTTTAAAAGGGGACTGGATAAATTCATGGTGGCTAAGTCCATAAATGGCTATTAGCCAGGATGGGTAAGAATGGTGTCCCTAGCCTCTGTTCGTCAGAGGATGGAGATGGATGGCAGGAGAGAGATCACTTGATCATTGCCTGTTAGGTTCACTCCCTCTGGGGCACCTGGCATTGGCCACTGTCGGTAGACAGATACTGGGCTAGATGGACCTTTGGTCTGACCCGGTACGGCCTTTCTTATGTTCTTATGCATGCAGCGAGGCTGAGGAGGCTGTCTGAACTTCAGAAACACAGAGCTACTTTCCTCCCAAAGAGGAACCAAACCCAGAACCAAACCCAAAATGCCATCCTGCTCCTCTCACCCCCGAGCAGAATGAGCCTTAGATGGGGCCTTCTATCTCTTCACCATGGCACCTTCCTAATGTTCAACTCTTCGAGTCCCCCTCCCCTCTCAATGGCTCTGGTTCTCTCGGTGTGGAGTGCTGAAGTCATATCTCACAGGCATTGGGCCATGTTATCATTTATGTGCTGTGCTGGCTGAGGCCAGGTGCCATAAGTCACCAACCCAATGCAGCGTCCCCAGGACAGACCTAGTATGTGGGCTCTGTGACGTTGTGCAGTCTATATGATTTTGTAAAAACATGATAAGTGAATATAATGTAATTGGAATAGTTTTATAAAAACATGATAAGTGAGTATAATGTAACTGAAATATGCTTCATGCAAAAGGTATCATCACAAAGCTTATAATCTACTGAGAGTGATCATCCTATTTGTATAAATGTACCACTCTTGTATCTAAAACTAGAAATATAAAATATAACTCTGAGGGCCTATTGTAATTATGCAAAGTGTGGGCCATTGATGGTGGTTTGGAATCTTGATGACTCCCATTAACCAGAGCCATTGTCTGCAGATGGCTGTATTTACCTGTGAGTCTTCCTGTATATGTGTGTGCTGGCAAGTGAGTAATGCAGCCTTGCAGTGACATGTGATCATGTCACCTGAACTGGAATCCATCTTTAACCTGGTGCTTTTCCAGTGAGGGGTGGGGGAACCCAGAGGGACAAAGGATTCCCGCCTTATGCAAAAGATATATAAAGGGGTGGAAGAGAACAGAGGGGGAGAGGAGCCATCATGAAGAATCCCCTAGCTATCACCTGAGCTGGAACAAGAGCTGTACCAGGGGAAAGAATTGTGCCCAGGCCTGGAAGGTGTCCAGTCTGAGAAGAAACTTACTGAAGCATCTCTGAGGGTGAGATTATCTGTATTCAGTGTTTGATTAGACATAGATTTGCGCATTTTATTTTATTTTGCTGGGTAACTTACTTTGTTCTGTCTGTTACTACTTGGAATCACTTAAATCCTACTATCTGTATTTAATAAAATCACTTTCTACTTATTACTTAACTCAGAGTATGTATTAATACCTGGGGGAGCAAACAGCTGTGCATCTCTCTCTATCAGTGTTATAGAGGGCGAACAATTTATGAGTTTACCCCGTATATGCTTTATACAGGGTAAAACGGATTTATCTGGGTTTAGACCCCATTGGGAATTGGGCATCTGAGTGCTAAGGGCAAGCAGTCTTCTGTGAGCTGTTCTCAGGTAAACCTGCAGCTTTGGGACAGGTTATTCAGACCCTGAGTCTGTGCTGGAGCAGACGGGTGTGTCTGGCTTCACCAAGACAGGGAGCTGAACTCCACCGAGCTGGCAGGGAGAATAGAAACAGAGGTAGCCTTTGCACATCGGGTGACAGGTCCCAAGGGGGTTTCTGTGATCCAACCCATCACAGGCTCCTCCCAGCTGCACCCAGACCGGAGACCACCCCGCCATCCCACTCAGCCCAGATCAACACAGAAACCAACCTGACCTCTCAAACAGGCTGGACACATTTCAGATACAAACCCCTGAAGCTGCCGTCACAAACAGCAAACTGATAAGAAACCTGCTAACGTGTCCACAGCCTGTAGCACCCGTGATGGATGTTATTTACCAAGCTGGAGCGTAAGTCATTTCTTATCCCCACAGGGTTATTTTCCGGGGAAAGGGGAAGGGCAAACGCCACCCAAAATCATCATCATCCCCCAACAGCAAGCTCCAATAGAGGGAAAAGTCTGCATTCTAGGAACAGAACAAGGTGGCTGAAATTCCAAGCTAGGGCTACACCGATTCCACTGGCAGAGATAGCCAGAGGCTAAGGGAAAGGGAAGGGTCTGTACAGACCAGTCAGCTAGGGCGCTTGGAATCACTGGGCTGAAGCAGGCAAGAGAAATGGGGATCGATTTATTCTCAGTTCAAAGTCTGTCTTCCCTTCATCTTGCTTGACATGAGACGTGACCGAAGAGCAGTGGTGCTGCAGCTTTCTGCCAGGGCCTAGCTCCCTAAGGGATGTTCCACTTCTTAACCACCAGTCATTGGCATTATACAGGCACCATTCACCCAACACATTCCAGAACGGTTTACAACAGCTTCGTGCATCACTGAAATGCAGCCACTTCTGGGGTGCAAGGTAGCAGCCTTTGGCTTTGGCTATGCTACATGTCCTGTGCTTTTGAGGCTACCAGGGGCATGTAGGAAGCCAGAATCAGACTGTCTAGCCCAGCTTTTGTCCAAGACACCACATGTCATTGAGCCAGGCAAAGATACCACCCCGGCGCAAGAGCCAGCACACCTGTTGGCAGCTGTGCTGTCGGAAAGCTCTCATGGGGTCTGTGGGATGGAGGTGATCCCAACGGGAAGCAGAGAGGCATCTGGGGGAGGATTTGAGATGTAACCGTCTCCTCCCCACATGCTGGTGGTGCTCGGAAGTCCATACCTGATAAACATTCCAATGGCATAGGCAACCAAGAAGGCATTGTCCAGGGCACCAAAGAGCTCTTTGTAGTTAGCCTGATCTGGAAAACAGGTGACAATGCAGGCGGAAGCCAGCATGTTAAAGAGCAACAGGCTGGAATAGCAGGACTCCCAACTGCAGTCTCTGCCCACTCTCCCCACCCCAGCACCGCGGGGATGCTTCGAGACCTGGAAGGTGGGCTTGCTGCTAGCTATATTTTCTGGGTTTAAGCCTATATTTTAGAGAAGCCCTGCATCTCATTCACATCCACAGGGGATACTGCTCTCTCCCACTCCCACCCCAATGCAGGTTATCGCTTTGTGCTCCCAGCTGAATTGCCGAGTGCCTCACTCACTGCTTCAGGGATCAGATTTTTAAGAGTAGAGCAGAACCTTGGGTATTTAAACATTAACTCACTGCTCTTCACCCCACACCCCCAAAAACAAAGTATAATTATCCCCATCTACCAAAGGGGACTGAAGGTACGAAGAGGGGATGGGACAATGCAGCAGAACTGGGATTCAAACTCGGGACTTTGCCTCCTGAGCTCATTCCTCCAGGCCAGTGATTCTCAACCAATGCGACATGAAAGGAATGAGGCATTGACTGTGTTCTTACAGTCTAAAGCACAGAGGCTCTCACTCCCGCACCTCCTGACCCTTCAAGGGGAAGTGTTCTCTGTCAACCTCTCAGCATGCACCGACCACTCCATTCCATTGGCTTGGCGCTGTACGCATGGCGATGCTTTTTACCCTCTTTTACAGTAAATGTAAGAGAGTTTCAAAAACGTTACTTTGAGTAAGCGGTGCCAGCCTGAAACGGTCGAGGAGCATGGTTCTAGGCCATGCTAAGCCGCACTGCTTTCAGAAACGACACCTTCTCCAAATGCCAGGACACCCCACTATGAGGCCAGCTCTGGCGGCTTCTGTTACATGCCTGTTTTCCACTAGGCATCTGCCCTTTGTACCTGGGACATGAGGCAAAAGCACACTGGGCACTGCTCAGCTGGTTAATGGCCTCCAATTAGCAACTGCCAAACCCAGGTGCTCTGGGAACCCGACCCTCAGCTAACGCGCTAATGAGACTCATAAGTACGTTGTAAACACATTAAGGCTCCTGAGTAAGGTCATTAATCACGTTATGAGTCTATTTGCCAGAGCACTGCCAATTCTTAATATTTGATCGGACTTCCTGGGGTCACAGTCTAGGGCAGAGGCACACAGGCTCAGTCATGACTTGCTCTTGGAGAAGGGGCTGGGGCCCCAACAGGCAATGCAGAGGCACTGGAAATGGCTGGCCCCAAGGGCTACCCAAGCAGCACTCCTACAAAGCCAGGGTCGCAGCAGCAGCATGGGGAGTGTGGCAGAGGGGCATGGACGGGCTAGGGGGAGATAATAGAGTCATAGAATATCAGGGTTGGAAGGGATCTCAGGAGGTATCTAGTCCAACCCCCTGCTCAAAGCAGGACCAATCCCCAGACAGATTTTTACCCCAGTTCCCTAAATGTCCCCCTCAAGGATTGAACTCACAACCCTGGGTTTAGCAGACCAATGCTCAAATCACTGAGCTATCCCTCCCCCCCAGGCAGACAGGCTGAGCAGTAATTTCTGCCCAGCCATTAGAGCCTCCCACCCAAACACCTTCCTGGAGTTGGACCAAGTGACTTGTAGCTAGCTCTGGGCACTGAGCTCAGAGGTGAAGCTCTCCTGGCTGCCCCCAGCACGTGAGGGAAGGAAGCTGCGCTCTTTGCAGCTCAGAGCGCAGCCGTCCAGAGGAGCTGGGTGGGAGGCCCACGGCACTCAGTCAGGAAGCGCTTACCAAAGGGAGCCCAGTCACACCACGTGGTGCTGTTGGTGCCATTGGGGGGAATCCTTTCCAGAGAAGAGCAGTTAGTGTGCAGCTCACTCTGTGGACCGAACAAGGAAAGAAAAGGCTGAAGAGTCCAGGTCTTCTTCAAAAGGCATCACCTTCACACAAGAACAAGAGGCAGCTCCCGCTTCTTGTTTCCCTCCTGCACACACTCACACTGCCCACTCCACAACCTGTCCCCAACCCAGCACCTCCCAGACATCCCCCCCTGCCCCCATGTGCTCTCTGCTTCTCCATGCCCTCTGGCTACCCCGCCCCCACCAGCTAGTGCCTTTTAAGCGCCCTTGGTACCTAGGATGTCTTGACTGAAGTCTCCCTGATGCTGCTTGGCCACGTTTCAGGCACCAGGAATGGTATTTAACACCCCTGCGTGAAGGTTTGAACCTACATGACACAGATCCTCCTCAAGGGAAAAGCCTTGCCAGAGTGACGGAGGATCTGAGAAACCGCCCGAAGAGAGAATCTGGAGAACTCTTCTTCCTGACCCTCGCCCAAACATCTCTTAATGAAGCGCACTAGGATGAGACACTAGTGCACCAGGCCAATGGCTGCAAGCCGCTCACTGCTGGCTGTGGAGGTAATGGTGAGACCAGGCCATTGGCAGGGCGCAGGTACTGGCGCGGGGGGGGCCTGCAATACCATCAGACTCATGCATTAATAGTGGGTTGGGGAGCTGGCCAGAACAGGACTAATTACAGAAGCAGAAATCTCATCTCGTGAGCCTAGGGCCACACTACGTGTCACGCTCCAGGTACAGCACTTACCTTCACAATGCTAATGGGTTTGCGAGAGAGATGGAAACTGGCATAAAACAGGAACGTCAGCACAAGCGTTAGCCCCCGATACCTGAGTGGGGGAAGAACAGGAAACAGCACAAGTGAGAGAGGCAAGGCATTAAAATGGAGAGGAAATGCCCTCTTTGGCTCCTGGGGCCCTGCTGCAGGAGCCATATCATTAGCACCAGGGTCAGGGATAGCGCAGTCACAGTCTGTGCGAGTCACTGCTCTGCCACGTAAGAGCTGGGGACAAGCCCGACCCCTTTCCCCACAATCATGGAGCAAGGAGACTCTATGGACACATGGGCAGGATCCTACCCACAACCCTGACCCACAAGCTGGAAGAACTCCACTTCCCATATGTAGAGGTCCAGGGGAGCGTGGCCTGAACATGGCACTGGCTCCACCTTCAGTGGGTCTGAAACAAGCTTCCACCCCATTCCAGAAACCCTCAGCTGACTGGTGCACCACTTCTTTCATCACACCCCTGGGGCTGCAGAGGCAGGATACTGGTGGGATTGGGCCATAGAAGTTACACAGGTGAAAGAGACACAGATGGGCTTCCAGTCGATCCACCCACCTATGATGCTAGGTGGAATGAGTTAGTTCCAGCAATCTTTATATTTAAATTCCCTAACTGGTCCCATTCTAAGGGATTCTTCTGACTCTGTTTGAGACGTACTCACACCTGTTTACAGAAAGCCTTTGATACTTAGCAGTAGAAATTCCTTCCAGGACACAAATGCCTTTTTCCTTCTCCCATAAATTTCAGTTCAGCATTTCATGAGCTATAAACCGTTCAGTCTCCATTCCCCTTCCCGCACTCCTCAGGGAAGTGTTGGCAGCCTTCCTAGATGATAACTGATGACAACACCCGACTCACACCAGACATGCTGAGAGGGCCTGGAGCTGCAAGAGCAGCTGTAAAATTGACGGTTGGTGATGTGGGGGTGGGGAACATGCGTGTGGCAGGGAGGGAAAAGAGAGCAGAGCTGCCTGGATTCAGCATATGGCCCCAGTGACCCATTTCTCCCTCCCTTGGGGACACCACATACAGCCAGTGTGCCCCCAATTTCCGGGGGGGGGGGGAGAAGAGAGGAGTACCCCCATCCTCCTACACCTCCCCAGAGCCAGCAGTCCACACCTCGGAGAGAAAACAGCCTTCTCCTGCTGCCAGCTAATACAGCTAGTCCAGTAATTCAGGTGATAGAAGTCTGGACTGCAGAAGGCCCAAGGTTCAAAGCCCACTCATGATTCATCATGAGAGACTGTTATGGTCATATCTATATACAGGTCTGTCACATCTTAGGCGCATTTAACATGTGCGATTTCAGTTTTACGCGGTCGGCAAAAACAAAAAAAAGAAAAAACAACAATTTAAATACTGTGTCTGTAGTGTGGGCGATTCTGCCCGCCATTACACTCAATGTAATTTTGACTATACGCGGTTTTTGCTTTAGGCGCTGACCGCGGAACGTAACCCCCACGTAAGATGAGACAGACCTGTAATTTGCTTTTCTTTTTCCTCTCCAACTTTAAAACAAAAAAACACACATGCGCACGCACACACACGAAAGTTAAATAAACTGCATTTAAAGAACATTTCGGTTACAGAGTAAAAACGCCCCAAAATTAGGAAATGCAAGATTTACTGCTGCCCAAGCAACCTTAGTTTGGTGCCCTTGTGCATATGCACTATGATGCAGTCTTTAGTTCCATGATTACATGCTATTTTTTTTCCCACAGGACCCTGCCTCATTCAGTGAGGATAGATGCACAAGAGAATGAAATTAAGGTTACGTGGACAACTGTAAATCAGGTGTTTCCTAACTTTTGAGTGCTTGATGTAGTAACCTAAATAGCTTTGAACAGGTTTCGTCTGTTTGTCTTTGGTTTTTGCCTGTAAAATAAATATCTGTATTTCAGTAGCACACAAAGGCGATCAGGATCAGGGCCCCGTTGTGCTGTCCAAACAAAGAAAGACAATCTCAGCCCTGAAGGCTCACAACATAAAGGCACAACAAGAGAAGGAAAGGGAAGGGGAAGGGGCAGAATTGAGGATGCGAGCAAGCAAAAGAACCTGGTGAACATCCCATCAGATGGGTGGTATTTCAGGGGAGGGTAAAGCTAGGGAGGAAGGGAGTACAGAAAGAAAGGGGAGAGGAATAGTCGCAGCTTGGTAATCAAAGCTAGGCAGGTGACATCAGGGCAAGGGTTAGTCTGGAGCAACCTGAGAAGGTTTTGATAGAGGCTGCTTGGATTTTACCTGGGAGATTCCCCCCACCCTTCCAACCACACGGGACAATGGGAAACAGCCCAGAGGTGGGTAAGAGAGAAGCTGACTGGTGGGCAATGAAGCCTGGGAACACTGGCAGAAGGAAGGTGGGGATCCATGATGTGTTAAGTTATTAGACCAGCTAAGCAGGATGGGGTTAAGTGATGAAGGGCCTTAAGAAAGGTGAAGGCAAGAAGCTTGTATGGGTAAATGGGCAGCAGCGGAGGGATGCAGAGGGGGCTGACAAAGTCCAAGCAACAAGCCAAGGTGGTGATTTCAGCACCAACAGCACATACAGACATAAGGGGAGCAGGAGTGGAGCAGCCACAGCGGGACACACTGAGGCCTCGACAGGCATCTGGCTACGTGGGCAGAGGGGAAAGGCTGAATTTCAGAGATGTTGTATAAGGAAGTGCACCACTGGGAGGACAGTAGTTTGCCCACAGTGCTGAGAAAGGAGGAGGAGGAGGAGATGGAGTCTAAAGGTGATGACTGGGCTCCCAAAGAGGCATCAGGAAGGCCAGCTGAGGCTTGGCCTATACTACAAACGTTCTCAGTAGAACGATGTCATTCTACTGACCTAGCCCCTGGTGCAGACAGCTCTGCATCGACAGGAGAGCTTCATAGAATCATAGAATATCAAGGTTGGAAGGGACCTCAGGACATCATCTAGTCCAACCCCCTGCTCAAAGCAGAACCAATCCCCAACTAAACCATCCCAGCCCGGGCTTTGTCAAGCCTGACCTTAAAAACCTCTAAGGAAGGAGATTCCACCACCTCCCTAGGTAACCCATTCCAGTGCTTCACCACCTTCCTAGTGAAAAAGTTTTCCCCTAATATCCAACCTAAACCTCCCCCACTGCAACTTGAGACCATTACTCCTTGTTCTGTCATCTGGTACCACGAAGAGCAGCCTAGCTCCATCCTCTTTGGAACCCCCTTTCAGGTAGTTGAAAGCAGCTATCAAATCCCCCCTCATTCTACTCTTCTGCAGACTAAACAATCCCAGTTCCCAGCCTCTCCTCATAAGTCATGTGCTCCAGCCCCCAGTCACTTTCCTCTCCTCTAAGTGCTGCAGAATTGATTCCTTGAGGACCTGCTCCATGATTTTTGATGGGACTGAGGTGAGGCTGACTGGCCTGTAGTTCCCCGGATCCTCCTCCTTCTCTTTTTTAAAGATGGGCACTACATTAGCCTTTTTCCAGTCATCCAGGACCTCCCCCGATCGCCATGAGTTTTCAAAGATAAGCTTCGTGGGGAGGTGCAGTACCTATGCTGACAGAAGAAGCTCTTCCATCAGTGTAGGTAGTGTTTTCACTAAGTGCTACAGCACTGCAAGTGTGAACAAGTTGTGAGATACTGGCCTGGATGGAGGGGGAGAGCTCAGCAGCAGAGAGGCAGATTTGAGAATCAACACAAAAACACAAACATGAGGTTAGTTAAACAGAAATTAAAAAGGTACAGCACCAAAAGTGAAATCCCTGCATGGAAACTTTTGAAAGACACCATAAGAGAGGCTCAACTTAAATGTATACCCCAAATTAAAAAAACATAGTAAGAGAACCAGAGCAGTGAGAGGCAAAAAGGCATCCTTTAAAAAGTGAAAGTTAAATCCTAGTGAGGAAAATAGAAAGGAGCATAAACTCTGGCCAACGAAGTGTAAAAATATAGTTAGGCCAAAAAAGAATTTGAAGAACAGCTTGCCAAAGAATCAAAAAGTAATAGCAAAAAAATTTTTAAGTACATCAGAAGCCTGCTAAACAACCAGTGGGGCCACTGGACGATCAAGTTGCTAAAAGAGCACTCAAGGACGATAAGGCCATTGTGGAGAAACTAAACGAATTATTTGCATCTGTCTTCACGGCTGAGGATGAGGGTCTGGCCCTGGTCCGAGTACCCAAGCATCTCGCAATACTTACCAGATAAGAAGCAGAGAGTCTCCCTAACACAGGGGAATCTGGGGAGCCAATGGAATGGAATCAGACTGTCTGTACTAACGGAACTTTGGCATCTCAAGCCTGAGCTTTGCCCTGACCTCAAGGCATGTTTTCCCAGGTGTGGATGCAGTTCACAGAAAGGCCTAATGTAAAACGGCACCCTCTATCCTCAGATATCTGCTCCCTGTGTGCAACAGAATCAAATCCGATTTGAGTGACAAAATAAAATTATTTATTGCTTTTTACTTCCTATTGCTCCACAGAGCCAACAGAGCAATAGTGGAGAGAGGGGGGGGAAATCTATTCCTTCTTGTGCATCAACACAATTGTTTGTGGAGTTCCAGCGTCACACCTACGCAAGCCCCAGAAGGTTGCCCAGGAGTCTCCGAGTGCAGAACTCAGCCTATGGAACCTTTATTGCAGCTAATGCACAAAGCAATCAGTACCCACTTTGACTCCCGGATGCCAGGCTGAATTTGCAGGGCTGGCAGTTAGAAGAGCCTGCTTTGAAATTGTAGATTGAATGCATTTAGCACAGAGCCTGATGGACAAAGATGGGATCCCTGGATGACACACTTACTAAGACACGGTGTGACACAGGTGGAATATTGGTTCCACCAGGGCAAGTTAATGGGCAGGGGGACATGCTACAGAAGCACCCACTCCCTACGTATACAGATAGAGACCCAACCACTTGGGAAGAGGGTGACTTTTGATATGGTCTCCTGCAGTATTCTTGCCAGCAAGTTAAAGAATTATGGATTGGATGAATGGACTACAAGGTGGACAGAAAGCTGTCGGGCTCAACGGGTAGTGATCAACGGCTCGATGTCTAGTTGGCAGCCGGGATCAAGCAGAGTGCCCCAGGGGTCGGTCCTGGGGCCAGTTTTGTTCAACATCTTTATTAATGATCTGGATGATGGGATGAATAGCACCCTCAGCAAGTTCACAGATGAGCAAAAAAAAATTTAAAATACATCAGAAGCAGAAAGCCTGCTAAACAACCAGTGGGGCCACTGGACGATTGAGATGCTAAAGGAGCACTCAAAGACGATAAGGCCATTGCGGAGAAACTAAATGAATTCTTTGCATCAGTCTTCACTGTTGAGGATGTGAGGGAGATTCCCAAACCTGAGCCATTCTTTTTGGGTGACGGATCTGAGGAACTGACCCAAATTGAGGTGTCATTAGAGGAAGTTTTGGAACAAATTGATAAACTAAACAGTAATAAGTCTCCAGGACCTGATGGTATTCACCCAAGAGTTCTGAAGGAACTCAAATGTGAAATTGCAGGACTACTAACTGTCATCTGTAACCTATCATTTAAATCAGCTTCTGTACCAAATGACTGGAGGATAGTTAATGTGACGCCAATTTTTAAAAAGGGCTCCAGAGGTGACCCCCAGCAACTACAGGCCAGTAAGCCTCACTTCAGTACCGGGCAAATTGGTTGAAACTATCGTAAAGAACAAAATTGTCAGACACATAGATGAACATAATTTGTTGGGAAATAGTCAACATGGTTTTTGTAAAGGGAAATCATGCCTCACCAATCTACTAGAATTCTTTGAGGGGGTCAACAAGCATGCGGACAAAGGAGATCCAGTGGATATAGCGTATTTAGATTTTCAGAAAGCCTTAGACAAGGTCCCTCACCAAAGGCTCTTAAGCAAAATAAGCAGTCATGGGATAAGAGGGAAGGTTCTCTCATGGATTGGTAACTGGTTAAAAGATAGGAAACAAAGGGTAGGAATAAATGGTCAGTTTTCAGAATGGAGAGAGGTAAATAGTGGTGTCCCCCAGGGATCTGTACTGGGCCCAGTCCTATTTAACATATTCATAAACGATCTGGAAAAAGGGGTAAACAGTGAGGTGGCAAAATTTGCAGATGATACAAAACTACTCAAGATAGTTAAGTCCCAGGCAGACTGCGAAGAGCTACAAAAGGATCTCACAAAACTGGGTGACTGGGCAACAAAATGGCAGATGAAATTTAATGTTGATAAATGCAAAGTAATGCACATTGGAAAACATAATCCTAACTATACATATACAATGATGGGGTCTAAATTAGCTGTTACCACTCAAGAAAGAGATCTTGGAGTCATTGTGGATAGTTCTCTGAAATCATCCACTCAATGTGCAGCGGCAGTCAAAAAAGCGAACAGAATGTTGGGAATCATCAAGAAAGGGATAGATAATAAGACAGAAAATATCATGTTGCCTCTATATAAATCCATGGTATGCCCACACCTTGAATACTGCGTGCAGATGTGGTTGCCCCATCTCAAAAAATATATATTGGAATTGGAAAAGGTTCAGAAAAGGGCAACAAAAATAATTAGGGGTATAGAACGGCTTCCGTATGACGAGAGGACTTTTCAGCTTGGAAAAGAGGTGACTAAGGGGGGATATGATAGAGGTCTATAAAATCATGAGTGGTATAGAGAAAGTAAATAAGGAAGTGTTATTTACTCCTTCTCATAATACAAGAACAAGGGGCCACCAAATGAAATTAATAGGTAGCAGGTTTAAAACAAACACAAGAAAGTACTTTTTCATGCAAGGCACTGTCAACCTCTGGAACTCCTTGCCAGGGGGTGTTGTGAAGGCCAATACTATAACGAGGTTCAAAAGGGAGCTAGATAGATTCATGGAAGATAGAGGTTAGGGATGCCATTGATGGACCTGTTTGCCAGAAGCTGGGATTGGGTGACAGGGCATGGATCACTTGATGATAACCTGTCTGTTCATTCCCTTTGGGGCACCTGCCATTGGCCACTGTCAGAGGACAGGATACTGGGCTTGATGGACCTTTGGTCTGACCCAGTACAGCCATTCTAATGACACTAAGCTGGGGGGAGAGGTAGATACACTGGAGGGTAGGGATAGGGTCCAGAGTGACCTAGACAAATTGGAGGATTGGGTCAAAAGAAATCTGATGAGGTTCAACAAGGACAAGTGCAGAGTCCTGCCCTTAGGACGGAAGAATCCCATGGACCGCTACAGGCTGGGGACCGAATAGCTAAGCAGCAGTTCTGCAGAAAAGGACCTGGGGATTACAGTGGATGCGAAGATGGATATGAGTCAGCAGTATGCGCTTGTTGCCAAGAAGGCCAATGGCATATTGCATTAGTAGGAGTATTGCCAGCAGATCGAGGGAAGTGATTATTCCCCTCTATTCGGCACTGGTAAGGCCACACCTGGAGTATTGCGTCCAGTTTAGTCCAGTTCTAGTACAGCAGCTCGAATTCTGGTTCCTCCAGCAGCTGTTTATTAGGTGATTCAGACACTCAAGAGTTAGAGATGAAGACCTGCTGGATCATCTAGTCCCTCTCCCAGCGCAGAAATATTCCCTATGGCATGTGTACTCGCACTGTCCTCAGTCTAGTTTTACAAGTCCCAAGCAAGAAGACGTTCACCACTTCCCTGAGGAGACTATTCTACAGCACAATACATCTGGCAGTCAGGGAGATTTTCCTGATACTTGGACCCACACCACATTTACCACACTACAGAACTCCCCCCCCCCTCCCCGGGTCAGAATGCAGGGAAGTGGACAAGTTCTACTCAAATGCCATTCATAACCCCAGAGTAGGTATGGATTTCTTTCTAAAAATCATCAATCATTACGTAATCAAAAGCTGACTTTAAAACCCATCTTTAGGCTTCATAGTGAATGATGAAGAGGCAGTTCACCTATTAGATTCCCACTCATTCACCAAGTTCTAGCAACCAAAAAAGGCAATCAAGTGTGCCCAGAAAGAGTTGTACTTTCCAAATTCCCAATGCCTATCGTTCATGGCTCCATTAGCCTCTTTAAGAAAAAAAATGCACTACTGTGGACAGGAGTTAGGACTTCGGGGATACAGAATGTTAAGTGATCCTGGCAGCTCTTTCCTTTCTGGAAAGGCGGTACAGAGTTTGCTGTCCTCCACACTTCTAATACCTCCCTAGTTTTCCATGTGATTTTTTACAAACTATAATTATCACTGATTCAGTGGGTTCATTAGTTAGTTCCCTTGCACACTAAGACTCATGACTCATGCAATTCAGGTCATCTGATGACCTGTATGGCCTCTATGACCAAGCTTAAGAGCAGACGTTTAGGAAACAAGTTATTTTGGCAGGATCTTCCTTCTTTACCAAAAGATTATTTATATATCCAAAGATCTCAACAATAAAGACAGGGGAAAAGTTCAGACTGTCATTTTGGAGTCATGAGTTTCACCCCCACCCCTTTCTCAGGTGTTAGATAGGCCAACGTTCTCCCCTCACTGTGCCCCTGCCCTTCTGGCAACAGTCACTTGTTTCGCTAGCCTTCACTTTTTCCCACAAGCCTTAATGTCCACACATGTTTCACTATAGAAGTGTACATGAAAAGGCATAGATAAGTTGCAGTTTAATAGGAGCCAATGTACAAGGAGGAGCAGCTCTCAGCATACGGCCATATTCAGTAAGAGAAAATGCTGCAAACAGTAGGGCCAATCATGTGAGATACTAAGCGCCTTCTACCCCCTTTATGTAGGATTGGATGGAACAGAGCACCTCACAGCACGGGACACGTTTGTTTAAAATTCGAGAGAACAGAGCAGTTCCTAGTCATTCCATTACGCTGGACTGATCATTGAAGGGCAGTCACAGAAATCAGAGACGGAAAAGCACAATTAGCTCAACCTGTCCATCTCCCACACGTGCAGGATCGCTCCCTACCGTACCTACCGCATTTTGACAACATATTACATTGTACATTAGAATAAGCTTTCAATGAATGGCCACAACGCTGATCAACAGGAAAATTCCTCCTATGTTCTTAATTCATGAGAAGAAAAATTAGATTGAAAGGTAGTTTTTAAGAGGTGTACTCAGCCTTTTCTATAAGCTTTTAATGGTTCCAATAAAGGCCTAAATAAAGCAGCTCAAGATTTCTGCGGGGAGGGCCTAGCAGCTAATTCATCTTTCTAGAAGAGGTTACAAATTAGATAGAGGGCTCTTCAGTCTAGCAGAGGATGGTATAACTTAACATAATCCAATGTCTGGAAGTGGAATAAGACCATAGGAATAAGAAGCAATTGTTAAAGTTTGTATTTATTTTTTAACTGGGAGAGTAATTAACGCCTGGAGCAACCTACCAAGGGCTGTGGTGGATTCTCCACCACCAGCAGTTTTAAAAAAAATCAAGTTGGAATATTTTTCTAAAAGATGTGCTTTGTTCAGCCACAGCTATTGGACTCCTAACAGGAATTAATTCAGGGAAGTTCCGTGGCCTGTGTTAGGAAGGTCAGACTAGATGCTCAACACTGATCACTTCTGGCCTTAAAAATCTATGAACTATCAGGAAGCAGAGTTTAGAAATTTAGGGAGCTACTCAAAGAAATGTGTAAAGGCAGCAGAAATCTGCAAGAGAATCCTAGGCTTTGATGGTGGTTCATGTGTCAGCTGTTTATCTGGAGCAGATTCCATTGAAATGAGAATATTTCCATTTCAATATTTCCCTCAGACAAGCAACTGAACCACAGAATGACTAATATGTTTCCAGTGTCACATGGGAGAAGCAGTGGAATTACTGCCTCCCTGTGACCAAGTTCCACTCAAGCCCTGCTGTGTGCACTGTATGCAGAGAAACAGGCAGGACAGGGAAGGAAAGATTCAGAGAATATTTCTCTCTCCCAGGACCAAGCACTTAAGCATGATGCAGGAAGGATGATCAAGAATCAGCACCCTAGTCCATAGGGATCACACTCAGGCAGGCCAGCCCATGCCCAGACCACAATTCTTCACACAGAATAAGGGAATTTCCCTAACGCGAATGAAAAAAAATGGGGGTGGGAGGGAGGAGTGCAGGGAGGTCTAGATCAATGACATAAGTGGTCATTGTAGCTTCATCCCAAAAACAATGGCATGGAAAATACCTCATCTGCAGAATCGCCTAACTCCATTTTCTGCTTTTCCACTTCACTAGACAAGATCTCATTCAATTACACGTCATCTCTGCTCTGAGATGAGCATGAGTCCTTCCCACCCACCCATCCAACCTTGAGAAGAGCTTTATCTTCGTTCAAAAGAATTCTTTGGTTTGGTTACTTTGGTCTATTCAAATGCTGGTCACTGTGCCTTCCACTTCAGGCCTCGAGAGTCAGCAATTCAGACGGAGATAGCTGTGATTACTGGTGACCAGTACTGACCAGAGCTTTCACATTTACTCCAGGAAGGAGAAGCCACCATTAGTGCATTAAACAATCTGAAGACAAAAAAAATGCAATGACTTAGCCAGCTTTACACATTCCTGATGGGCATAAGAGCCTGGCTAGTCTCATCACTTCCCTTGTAACTTCCGAATAAAGTTTACATTCACACATTGAAGCGAGAGTGTTTCTAGCATCCAAAGACACTTTCAGGTATGTTATATGCCTATAAAATCATTCAAAGTGACACAAGAAATTCAAAAAGTGAAAAAATAAAACAAAGATCCAACAAAATGAGCAAAACCCACCACGCTGGCATTTTGTCTCCTGTTTTTTCAGAACCCTGAATGCATTGAAAAGTGAAAAAGATCAGACATGCTAGAAGACAAGCGGGTCTTAGGCTGCCTTAGGGGAGATGCTGGTGTAAGATCCTTACTTAATGGAGTCTTGGCCCACCTGTGAGTCTGGTAAGAGTAACAGTCCCCATAAAAAAAAGTGAACATTCGCCAACAGTTCTCAGTATATTTCCCTTGATACCCCACTTATGCAGAGTCTGAGTATCTCAGATACTGCTCTGTGGTGCAGGCAGGTAAGTACTGATGACTCAGTTTTCAGAGGTACTGAGCACCAGCAGCTCCCATTGACTTTGGTGGGATTTGTGGGTGCTTAGCATAGATGAAGATAAGGCCTTTATGTGGGGGCAACGGAGGTGGGAAGGCCCTGCTCTAGCCACTCACAGACACAACTTCAGCTTTAAACAGCTGAGGACTCTCGCCCTAGCTCCCCACCCCCAACATCCTCTTAGCATCTGATTCAGCATTTATGTCCCACAGCGCTGCCTCTGGAACAGCTGCCCCGCACAGAATGGCTAGAGACAAAATTGGCATGAAGACAATTGTATTGTGGGGAGAAGGGAGAGAAGATGCTGGGTCGGAGAGGCTCCTCAAGGGTCAGTGTCTCAGGCAGGAATTATCTATTCCCTCGTTAGCATAGAGATATCAGTGAAAACAATCACACTGACTTCAGCCAGGGGGGAGCTTCAGCCCCAACACAGCAGGAGCCTGTTCAGCAATTTACCAGTCTCAGGTACTTTTATCCCAAACTGAGGGCAGCACTACAGGTGTGCCAAGAGAGGGGGAAATGGACACATCCAGGGACATCTACTCTTCAAGATACAAGCTGACAGCTGTTTAGTCTGCAGCTCCCTTTGGTCCCAAAGTGTCAAGATGACAAGACGGGTAAACCCATCCTGCAGATTTCACAAGGCACACTAAGTAGGTCAACTCAGTGGGCTATTAGTAATGGATAAGGGACTCCCTAGGCAGGTGAGTTCTGAACAAACAGCATCACATCCTCATACCTTTCAGGGGCTGTGCTGGGCCAGAGCGTGGCAAGGATCTTGTGCTCTGTACTGAACAGGAAATTTCATCTCATGGGGACCTTTTTAGGCAGCATGAGACAGTTAAAAGCCATGTCCTTAAACAGAAATGAGAGGAGAAGAGCCAGGGAGAGGAAAGGGAGCAAGCAGTCAGGAATAAGCATTAGAGCTGCCAAAGCAGTGCCACATAGCAGCCAGTCACCAGGCTGTGCTTCTTAGCGCTGATCAGACACGGAGGAGGATCACTGCTGCAGTACATAGAACTGACAAGTCTGTATGAACGATTAAGAACATACAACAGAGGACTGTGTAAGATCAGCTACAGATGTGACACTAGTGACTTGTACATGAGTGCCTCAGAGCTCAGCCTAGCCAGGGAACTACTGTATGCCATTGTAGCTTTTGGTTTCCTTCCCCCAGAGAATTAATCTTCTGAACTGAGCAGCATCTGTTCTTGCCTCAAACTGGTTTCACTTCTGCTTGAGAGAGAACTGACAGACATAAAACACAGTTCAAGAAAATCCTGCAAAGAGAAAGTAAAGACCCTTTGGGGGAGGGGACCGAGGAGAAGGCAAGACAACTCCTAATGGAGGATGCATAGTGCCCGTTCCTGGAACTTGCTGCCCCTGCTCAATCTAGAATTCAGCTATTTTAGAGGAAAGAGTGGACAGTAGAGAGGGCTGAAGAGTTCTGAGAGGAAACTGCAGGCCCATGATGTGGTGAGCAACAGGAGTTAGGATCTCTCAGGCTTGTCAATCAAGGATCTCTCAATACATGAGAGACCAAGAAAAACCTGACCCAGGCAGCCCCAGGCAAAGCATATGCAGGTCCTGTATTTGCTGGGAAAAGAGGGAACTGGAATCAAGAGGCTTTGGGACTAACACCAACCCTGCATTTCTCTGTCTGGATGAGGAGCCAGATCCACAAATTAAGGAGATGCCGGAGCTCTATAAAGCCTGTATGCGAACACCAAGCTGGGAGCTCTGTCTGTAACGAATTAGTATGTGCCACACAAAAAAACCCTACTCCCCCACCACACTGCATCCAAGTCACTCGGGAGTCAAGTGCAGATTGCCGCAAAGACTTCCAGTGGCAGGGAGTCATCAGAAGAAGCCACACTGTGGTTTGGGTAGGAGCTGATCCAAAGCCCAATAGAAAACTTTGCACTTATTCCATTTGGCTTTGGATCAGGCCTCCACAGCAGTGAGCCCAACCAATTTTATCAATCATTACAAGTGCATTGTAAGCATGCAGTGTAGACTCCACATAGGAGAGCTAGACAACTGCTCATCTCCAGAGTTGGAAATCCCTAATTTCTTTCCTCAGCACAGAAACCAGATGACTTAATACAGCTTTGAAACTTTACTATGCAGAAGAAAAATGCCTTTTTTTTTTTCCTTTTTTTTTTTTTTTAAGTAGTTTACATGTAACACAGTGCTGTACTGGATTTGTTTGTTGGTTTGGGGGGAGAGATTGTCTCCGCTGCCTGACTGTGTACTTCCCGTTCCAAATGAGGTGTGCAGTTGATTGGTCAGTTCGTAACTCTGGTGTTCGTAACTGAGGTTCTACTGTAGAACCCTCAGCATTAAATCGTGCCGTTGGAGAAGGAGCGGGACTCCAAAAGACAAGTATTAGCTGCCTAAGGTTCCCAGTGCATAGAGGCTTTGCAATGTTTTCCTCTCTTACATAACTCCTAATACTAACAAGTTCAACTCAGATGCATTCGTCACTCAGCATGACTAAACCTGCTATTTTAGCAGACCAGCCTACACTCTTCCAAACAGTTTTAACTAGATCAAAAAAGTAGCACCTCATGAGTTTAGTATTTTGTTTGACGAGATCTCTTTGGGATCTTTTCGAATCTCACTGAGTTTCTGGCCTCAGTGATAGCCTATGGCAATGGAGTGCCACTGTTTAGCTGTGCACTGTGTGAAAGTGTATTTTCTTTTATCAGTTTTGAATTTGCTATCTTTTAATTTCATTGAATGTCTCCTTGTTCTTGTGTTACAAGACAGGGTGAACAAAAACTCCCAGTCTACCTTCTCTAGGTTATTGCTTATTTTATTGACTTTTATCATGTCCCCTCTTGTCTCATGTGTAAAAGGTAACAATCAGTGTCATTTCAATCTCTCTTCATATTAGAGTTTTTCCTGACCCTTAATCATTTTTGTTGCCTTCTCTAAACCCCCTCTAATTCTGCAATATCCATTTTGAGATGAAGTGACCAGTACTGCACTCAATACCCAGATGGTGCTGCATCACTGATTTACAGAAGGGCATTGCAATAGTTTTGCTATTATTCTCCAGCCTGTTTCTCATGCATCCTAACATCTTGTTTGCTTTATTGACTGCAGCTTCTCACTGAGCAGAAGTCTCCGTTGAGCTGTCCTAAATGACACCCACATCCTTTTTCTGAGTCAATACAGCTACATAAAATAAGGTGTACAAATAGTTTATTGTTTTCCTTCCAATATGCATTACTTTGCATTTATCAAGGGAATGGACATCATGGCTAGTTAGGTTCCCCCATATTCCCCCACAGTTCTCTTTGGAATTAACTAATCTAAATAATCTTGTGCTATCTGCAAATTTTGCTTCCTCATTGCCCCCCTCTCCCCCATTTCCAGAACATTTATTCACACACACACCATTCAAAGGACATTAAGGTTGCTAAATCAAGCACTCAAAAGTTAGGAAATGCCAGAATTAAGGTTCCTGATGCAATCTTAATTTGGTCCCCCTGTATGTCTGCATTATGGGACAGCCTTCAATTACAATTAATTGGTTCCAACCATTTCTCTCCACCAGAACTCAGAGAATGGTGATGGGTAATGGCTCCTCCTCCCCAAAGGTGGGATTCCACAAGGATCCATACTATCCCACTCCCCTTCCATAGCTACAGGAGAGCACAGAGAGACGCCATGGGCTCAGCTGCCCCAGGATGCCAATGACACTCTACTACCTACCTCAACTGACGGAATCACCACCAACACTCAAGTGTCAGAATTCCGACAGGAAATTAGCTCTCCTATGAAGAGCAGCTGGCCCATGACACGACTGAAGCAATGCTGACTGGAAAGAGGAAACACTTTGAAGAGCTAGCCAAAATGTTGTCGCTATCTTCCATAGAAAGCGCACAGCTCCCATTTCTCAAAGTGGTGGGAAGTCTTGGGGTCCTGTTTGAATCCTCACTAACGTCAGGTGACCAGGTAGCATCAGTTTCCAAAAATGTCTTGTGAAACTGGACACAGAGTTCCATGCATTTGTCACCTCCAAGCAAAGTTACTTTAACTCCCAGTGCCTTTCCCGGGGTAACTGGGACTAACTGAACAAGGATACTGGGAGTAGGGGGGAGACTGGGACTCAGATGGGGATCCCAGAGGGGGAGACTAGGGCTGGCTGGCCAACGACACTGGGACTTGGATGAGAAGCCTGAGGAGTGGGACAGGATAGGCAAAGAGAATGTAACTGGGATGAGAAGCCAATGGTGGGGAAGAGACAGGATTGGGATAGGGACAAGTTGGAGTGGACAGGGCAGAGTCTATGACCACAAAGCACACTCCCCCTCCAGAGCCAGGAATGGAATCCAAGATTCTTGAGTCACCACTCCTCTGCAGTCAGCAAATATCTGTGAAACCCTTCCACAAAGTGTGTGTCCTCCCCCCCCCCCCATGTTAATCCACATAGAGGATTTAATGTTGCTTTCAATTACTCCACTAGTTTAAGGGGCAGAGGTCTGTTTGATGGAGCTAAAGGTTCCAACCCTGCTGATATGCCAACCACATGAGTCATGATGGAATTTGTTTTTTCAATTTACTTTTTAGAATATTACTGGGCACCCGAGTCAGGAATGGCAGCCACTTTAAAATTCATAGTTTTAGAATTTAAGGACAGACGGGACCATTGTATCATCTAGTCTGTCCTATATTTATCAATTTCCACCTAGATACCCCTATGTTAAACCCAGAGACTTTAGTCTTCTGAGGACTGAAAAGTTTTAGTTTAAACTGTGTGCCACAGGGATACAGAGAAATCAAGGTACTTATAATGCCAGAGACCCCTGCAGTGCAAGGAATTGATTAGGTGAGATATGCCCAAATGCTCCCAGCAGGCGAACCACATCCCATGCTGTAGAGAGGAAAGCGAAAAATCTTCAAGCCGAGCCAAACAAAGAACATGCTGCACAGGAAACTGCTGTGGCCGCAGGGAAACCAAGAGCATTTGAGAAACTGTGCTCTAGACTCACAAACCCTCAGAATCATTTAAGGCCAGATTTAGGCACCCTTCCTCTGAGTAGCTTTTTCATGCCTCTAGCATTCCCAAAGGGCACGTCTACACTGCAGCTGGGAGGGTGCTTCCCAGCCTGGGTAGACAGAGGCACTGAACTCTGCTCGAGCCAGCATGCTAAAAATAGCAACGTGGCTGCAGCGACACAAGTGGTGACTCAAGCTAGCCACCGAAGTACCATCGCGCCTGACCCCTGGGTACGTGTGTGGGCATCCAGCACACACAGCTGAAGGGGAAAAAGCCAGTCAATCAGCAGTACAAAAGCAGCTGGTCAATCAGAGTGGAACAAAAATTCAAGCGGGGTAGCAATACAGTTCCCCTTGGAAGCTGGCACCCAGAGCACCTGTCCTGCTCGCCTGCCCCAGCAGGTAGGTTCACTTTTTCCTCCGGACAGATGATTTTCATTCCCTTCCCTCTAACCTTCATACCCCTTTCTAAATAGATAACCACACCTTTCTAGACTCCGTGTTCCTCTATGCCAGCCCCACCCCCGTTCTTTCATTTGCCCCCTACTGTTGATGCAAGAGAAGGAGGGCATCAGCTTTCTCCTGTGTGCTGCCTCCTGGCTGGTGCACTCTGCAACAGAATGCGAGACAAATCCTGCAGCTACCTACCCTATGCCATCACCAGTGGGGCTGCACCAGGGCTACAGCAACAGCGGGAGAGGCTAAGAACAATGCCAGTATAGAGGAGGCCTCTAGAACCATAGAAAGGGAGTCCCCTGGCAGCTGTCCAGCAGCTGAACCCTCACTCGCTCTCTTGTTTCGAGGCATGGGGGTAGGAGAGGCTGATAGGCTGCACTAAGCACCCAGCACTGTGACTCCCCAGCCGAGCAATGGAACACAGGGGCTGGCAATCGTAGCACTGGGGCAGTAGGGGAAGGGTCACTCCTGATCACTTCTGAGGGTCCAAGTTAAGCTATTAATACCTCCCCCCACACACCATTGTTTGCTCATCTAAACACATCATCCTTGTAAACTGGCGTCATTTGGACAAATAATTGCAATATCATAAGTGTCTGCTGTTGGGATCCATCCAGCTAGGCTTCCCCTTCTGGGTTACTTCCCACACCCATTGCCCCTTCAAGGGAATGTACTAGGTACACAGGAAGCAGCAGAGATGCATTCAGAGTGACCAATGTTTTTTTTCTTCATTTCAGTCTGGTTCACCTGCCCCACACACTACTCTGTGGTGCAGAAATGTCAAATCTGCAGCCAGGTGAAGAACGAACCCTGATCCCATGATGTACAAAAGCCAGTTTCACTAAATGAGGTATGTGTTTTGAGCTTCCTCTGCCGTTCCCCCCCCACCACCACCAGTACAGGCTGAACTGTATGGCACATATCACACTCCATCTAGCTGCAGTGCTGACCCATTTCCAAGAGTTGATTATGCTTAATGCATAAAATCAATTGAACACTGGATTGAAACCCAGTACAAAAGCCCAACACATGTGAGGAGATTCATAGACTTTAAGGCCAGAAGGGACCACTGCGATTATCCAGTGTGAGCTGTTTAACACAGGCCATAGAACTTCCCCACAATAATTCCTTTTGAATTAGGGCAGATCTTAAAAACGCATCCAGACTTGATTTATAAATTGCCAGTGTCCACCACAACTCTTAGTAACCACTGGAACAACTTAATTACCCTCAACGTTAAAAATCTGCACCTTATTTCCAGTCTGAATTTGTCTAGCTTCAACTTCCAGCCACTAAATCACATTAGACCAGGGGTAGGCAACCTATGGCACGCGGGCCGAAGGCGGCACACGAGCTGATTTTCAGTGGCACTCACACTGCCCGGGTCCTGGCCACAGGTCCAGGGGGCTCTGCATTTTAATTTAATTTTAAATGAAGTTTCTTAAACATTTAAAAAACCTTTTTTACTTTACATACAACAATAGTTTAGTTATATATTACAGACTTATAGAAAGAGACCTTCCAAAAACGTTAACATGTATGACTGGCACGCGAAACCTTAAATTAGAGTGAATAAATGAAGACTCGGCACACCGCTTCTGAAAGGTGGCCGACCCCTGCATTAGACTGAAGGAGCTCACTCTATTTAGCTTAGCACTATAAGGCAGGTTTTCTAATCCTTTAATCAATCTCATGGCTCTTCTCTGAACCCTCTCCAATTTATCAATATCCTTCTTGAACTGTTGACACTGGATCTGGACATAGTGTTCCAGTAATAGTCACACCAGTGTCAAATACAGAGGTGTGTCCTTTCTTCCTACATCTCTGCAGTTTAAAGGCCAACCGGAATTTTTTAAAAAGCCATAGAAAAGCAAGAATTAAGTTGCCCAAAAGCTTGTCGCTACTCCCCAGATAATACTTGCATCATCCAGACTGCATTATGGTTAGTTAGCTCTTGAAGGCCCACTCAAACAGAGTGTTTGAGTGAGTTATTAACATTTGTGCTGCTTTGCTATGAAAGCCTGTGGCACACCCATGTCCCATAGTCAGATGGCCTTACTAGCAATCAGAGAATAACCAAGATCAGTTACATCCATTAGATGTATTTATTTCTAGGTATTTCTACGGTGCTCATCCCCATAGTGTCGGAGCTCCTCATATTTATTAATGTGACAATAATGCAGCCTTCCAGACTGCCAGTGTGCCTTGGCCCTGAGCTGGGGAGGCGGGGGGGGGGGGGGGGGGAATNTCACCTCTTTAGCTGAGAGGAGAGTGCTGTCTCCATGGCCCAGTCACTCACTAGCAGCAGAGGGCCCAGTAGAGTTGAATGAATAATTGATACTCTGGTTTGGTTGCCAAGATCAAAAACCAAAACAACATTTTGAAATGGAATATTGAAACAATTTGTTTCAAAAATGTCAAAACAAAGCATTTTGACATTTCTGCTTTTTTTCCCCAAAACTATTAGTCGAATTCAACCCAAATACACAAATAGTTGGGTTGCCCTGAAGAAGTGATTTTTTTTTCTGCTAATTTACTATTTGCCAAAAGATTTCGCCCAGGGGATGATTGATAGTATTCACTACTGGGTCCCAGTTCATCAGGAGTTGAACCAAGACAACCAACTCGTTATGCACAGGCAACCAGTCAGCCACCACAGACCACACATTTGGTATGGTGATGCAAGCGTGAAAAGCTCCATAGCTTCCTACCTACCTACACACTGAACCATTAACACACCCTGTAATTACGTACAATACATATGTATTTGACAGATTCTAACCACTAGAATGGATGTGTACCTCCATCCTTGCTTTCTAAGGGACATTACAGTACATTACCATACACCAGATTTCATGACCACCCAGATACCATGGTGATGGGCACAATGAGAAGGTCTACTGTTTCTTTGAAATTGCAGCAAGAAGTCCGGCTAGGTCAGGTGAGATGAGTGAGCTGGTAAGATTGTCAGCAGAAGCTTTAAACTAAAGCAGAGCAAGACAAAGTTGCTTTAGGAAGAATGCTTCTCTTTATTGCAGAAGGGCTCCTTGCTCAGTGCTAGAAGACAGCAATACTTTCCACGATTCTTCAGCGATCTTGTGTCTATCATGTGACAATGCCAGATTACATGTCAAAGAGGCACAAGCCACTATCCCCACTGGAAGTGATGACTCAGTATTTATACTAATAGCCATAATAGGAACTGAATGGTTTCAAACCCTCATTATGTAAAAAAAAAAAGTCACACAGACTCTAAGACAGTCAGGTTTGAAAAACAGTGTGTAAGGGGGTTATCTACACTAAACCTAATGGGAACTGCACTGCCACTCCATGTGCTGCTTTGAGAGTTCATCAAAAATTACAAGGCTTCTATGCCCCCCCATCTACATTTCAAAAAGAGAGAGAGAATATCAAAAACGGAATGTAAAAAGAGAAGCCAGAAGCCCTGTAAACATTCTGCTTGTGGGGACCAAGTCTCCCTCCAGGAGATCTTTGCCTGTCTGGCTCAAGAGCTTTCCCACTCCCAGCCCTGCCCAGTTATAAAGGGAAATGAACGTTGCAGACATCCATTTCTATCTCTGTAGCCCCACTAAGCTTCTCATTTTCAGAGCAGGGCAGACTGAAGCCCCCTACAGAGCCTGAAGCTTAGGCCAACAAAGCCCTGAGAATTCTTCAGGGATTGGAATGCAACTCAGCAGACTAACAAGGCAGCCCCCCACACATGGGCTGCATCTTCCCATACAACACAGCAATGCCCAGGGGAAGAACCCTTCTTGTAGCCAAAGACGAGAGGCCTGGGCAGGGGAGAATCAGCTATAAGAGGGGAACAGCTACAGATGAGTTGTATTTTCCTTTCAGTGACCTGAAAAAGCCAGATGAGCTTCACTCTCATGGTTTAGCTGATACAGATAAAGCAGGTTCACTTTATCTCCTATAATCCTGGCACTTTATAAGGGTATATCAAGTGACAGGCTTTTACAAAGCACTGTCATGAACTGCAGTGATACAATATAGCATTATAGGAAATGTCACAATATGACCATGGATACTAATGTCACTTAAAAGCCAAATGTATGGAGTAAGTGAAATACTTTTAAAGTAGAATAGGATATCTGCAGCAAACCACCCCAACAGAAGTCCGCAAAGTTTACTGTTTCATCTTAACAGAGTAACATCTGGAAGACAGATACATTAAGATGGACAGCAAGCAGTGAGAATTATTGCATGCAAAGGACACATGGTCCAGCTAAAGCAAATGAGAGAAAACGGAGGCTGACAGTTTCTAAGATCAGCTCTGTCACAAATGTGACATTGTCAAGTCCCTCGCTAGTTGTGCCTCAGTTTCCCCATTTGTAAAATGAGTCTATTTCACAGGGATGCTGCAAGATTTATTAATTAATCCAAGGATCACAAAGCAAACATTGTATGAAAAGTGTTATTTCACATTTATTTTCACTGGATTTGCAGATTTTAAAGAGCCACAAAAATAATCCTAAAAATATTTGTTTCATTGCTGGCCACCAGCATTATGTTGGGGTTTCCATAGTCCACATAAGAACTATCTACACAGTGACACTCAGTGCAAGTCTACACTTAAAATGCTGCAGCTGCGCCACTGTAGCACTTTAATGAAGACACTCTATGCCGACAGGAGAGGGCTCTCCCGTTGGCATAGTTAATCCACCTCCCTGAGAGGCAGTAGCTATGGGTATGTCTACACTATGGGCAGTGTAGACACGCTTTATCGCCGGGGGAGAGCTCTCCTGGTGATTAAAAAAAACCCACCCCTAACGAGCGGTGGTAGCTTTATCGCCAGGAGCATGGCTCCCGGCGATAAAGCGCTGTCTGTACTGGTGCTTTTCAGCGCTAAAACTTGTATCGCTCGGGGGGGGGGGGGGGGGGGGGGTTTCACACCCCTAAATGACAAAAGTTTTAATGGTGAAAGTGGCAGTGTAGACGCAGCCTAAATTGATGGGATTTTTCACACCCCTGAGGGACATAGTTATACCAATATAGGTGTGTAGCGTAGAGCCGACCTCAGAAAAATTAATCCAGATTAATAAAATCTGACCATGTCAATCAATTCTGAACGAGTGTCCTCAGGAGTTTAATGCAGTTTAACTAATCCACTTCAAATGCAGTTTTAGGATATGTCTACACTTAAAACACTACAGCAGCGCAGCTGCACTTCTGTAGCACTTCAGTATAGACACCACCTATGTCAACAGGAGAGCTTCTCCCATCGGTGTAGGTAATCCACCTCCACGAGAGGTAACAGCTAGGTTGATGGACGAATTCTTCCATTGAGTATAGCTACGTCTCTGAGGGGTGTGCATTTTTCACACCCCTGAGCGACATACCTGGGTTGACCTAACTTTTTAGTGTACACCAGGCCTATGTTCATTTGGATTAACTCTCCTGAATGTAGACATGCCCTAAATACACTTAATGTTGGTCCACAGAGATGCACCAGCAAGTTGCCCAACAACTTGCAGCAGGAACTGGCATAGACTTGGGGGAATCCATTGCTCAGCATGCAATATAACAGGTGCCAATCGAGTAGGAGGAGAAAGTCCACAAATGACAAAATAACCACCCAGGGCACTTTCTAGCTACAGACTGATCTGGGGGAGCTCCTTGTTTCAGTGACAAAGTATCAGATGCCAGAGAGCTGGTGCATGGGGCAGGGCCTGGAGTTTGTGACAAACGCAATAAATTCAAGAGCTGGGAGCGCTCCTTCACCCACACATCTGCTCCTCTCAGCTCTGCAGTGTCATCCCGCACCCATTCCAGCCCTGAGCTCCCCATAGCTCTGCAGTGCCACCCAGCACCCATTCCAGCCCTGGGCTCCCCATCAGCTCTGAAGTGCCACCCCGCGCCCACTCCAGCCTTGAGCTCCCCTCAGCTCTGAAGTGCCACCACACACCCACTCCAGACCAGGGCTCCCCCCAGCTCTGCAGTGTCACCCCACGCTCATTCCAGCCCTGGGCTCCCCTCAGCTCTGCAGTGCCAGCCCATGCCCATTCCAGCCTTGGGCCCCCCCCAGCTCTGCAGTGCCACCCCGTGCCCATTCCAGCCCTGGGCTCCTCATCAGCTCTGCAGTGCCACCCCATGCCCACTCCAGCCCTGAACTCCCCCCAGCTCTGCAGTGCTACCCTGCACCCATTCCAGCCCCGGGCTCCCCATCAGCTCTGCAGTGCCAGCCCATGCCCACTCCAGCCCCGAGCTCCCCTCAGCTCTGCAGTGCCACCCCACACCCATTCCAGCCCTGGGCTCCTCATCAGTTCTGCAGTGCCACCCCATGCCCACTCCAGCCCCGAGCTCCCCTCAGCTCTGCAGTGCCACCCCGTGCCCATTCCAGCCTTGGGCTCCCCCCAGCTCTGCAGTACCAGCCCATGTCCATTCCAGACCGGAGCTCCCCTCAGCTCTGCAGTGCCACCCCGCGCCCATTCCAGCCTTGGGCTCCCCCCAGCTCTGCAGTGCCACCCCGTGCCCATTCCAGCCCTGGGCTCATCAGCTCTGCAGTGCCACCCCGCGCCCATTCCAGCCCTGGGCTCCCCCCAGCTCTGCAGTGCCACCCCGCATCCATTCCAGCCCTGAGCTCCCCTCAGCTCTGCAGTGCCAGCCCATGCCCATTCCAGCCCTGGGCTCCCCCAGCTCTGCAGTGCCACCCCGTGCCCATTCCAGCCTTGGGCTCCCCCCAGCTCTGCAGTGCCACCCCGTGCCCATTCCAGCCCTGGGCTCATCAGCTCTGCAGTGCCACCCCGCGCCCATTCCAGCCCTGGGCTCCCCCCAGCTCTGCAGTGCCACCCCGCGCCCATTCCAGACCGGGGCTCCCCTCAGCTCTGCAGTGCCACCCCGCGCCCATTCCAGCCTGGGGCTCCCCCCAGCTCTGCAGTGCCACCCCGCGCCCACTCCAGCCCTGAGCTCCCTATCAGCTCTGCAGTGCCAGTCCATGCCCACTCCAGCCCCGAGCTCCCCTCAGCTCTGCAGTGCCACCCCGCACCCATTCCAGCCGTG
>QXTE01000331.1:0-26975 GCA_003942145.1 Platysternon megacephalum | reverse complement strand
GCCCCCTGCCCTCTCCCTGCTCCTCCCCTTCCACCTCTATCCCCCTCTCCGTGCGCCCCTCCGTGCACCCTCCCTCTCCTCCCCCTGCACCCCCTGCCCTCTCTCTGCTCCTCCTCCCACCTGCGCCCCTCCCCTCCCGCTGCTATCCCCCTCACCCCCCTCCGTGCACCCTCCCTCTCCTCCCCGTGTGCCCCCTGCCCTCTACCTGCTCCTCCTCCCACCTGCGCCCCTCCCACCTCTATCCCCCTCGCGCCTCCCCTCCGTGCACCCTCCCCGTTCGCCCCCTGCCGTCTCCCTGCTCCCCTCCCCGTGCGCCCCCTGCTCTCTCCCTGCCCCACCCCTCACCTGCATCCCTCCCCTCCCCCTCTCCGTGCGCCCCCTGCCCTCTCCCTGCCCCTCCCCCCACCTGCGTCCCTCCCCTCCTACCTCTATCCCCCTCGTGCCCCCCATTTCCCTCTCCATGCACCCCCCTCCTCCCATCTGCCGTGCACCCCTCCTGACTCTATCCCCCTCCCTGTGCACCCCTTGCCCTCTCCCTGCTCCTCCCCCCACCTGCGCCCCCCTCCTCCCACCTCTATCCTCCTCCCCCTGCGCCCCACCCTCTCCCTGCTCCTCCCCTCACATGCGCCCCTCCCGCCTCTATCCCTGTTATCCGTATAAATATCTAATCCCTTTTGAATCTTACTAAATTATTGGCCACAACAACATCATGTGGCAGCAAGTTCCACAGTTTAATCACGCATTGTGTGAAAAAGTATTTCCTTCGATTGGTTTTAAATTTCCCCATCTTTTAAAATTCATATAAAATTCAAATTCATCTCGCCACCTCTCTTCACTCCATACATATAGCCCTACAATCCTCCCTCCCCATACAAGCCCTGCCCCTATCCCCACAAACCTTCCCTCTCCATGCACCCCCACCCCATCCTCACCCACGTCCCACCCCATGTCTCCCCATACCAACCTTATACAGCCCTGCCTGTATCCCCAAGCACATACAGCCCCACACCCTATTCCATTCCATAGACCTCCTGCCCCAGCCCCACCCCTCCCTCCTCATACTCCCCCCAACCTTGCCATCCTCACACATCCTTCTGCTTTTCATTACCCACATATCCATCTCCACAGACATTCCCCACCCCAAACACTGCTCAGCCCCCATATATAGCTACCTTCCCCATATGCCAGACCCCACCCCCATGCACGGGCTTTGCCTGCCAGGGAGTATCCTGCACCCAGACACACCCTTCCTCTCATGGCCCTCCAGGTGCTGGCCAGACCCCTCCGACAGCATCTCCTATACATGCATGCACCCACCCACACACACACTTCCCTCCATTTCCCACAGAGAACGGCCACAGGTGAGAACCAGCCATTCATTCCCCCCAGGGTTTCTTCTGGGGGAGCAGGGCAGGAGAGGCTGGTGAAGGGTTGGGAGAGCCATGGGCAAGAGGGTGTGTGGGTGGAGAGAACCTAAAGGAGAAGTGAGGGGAGAAGGCTTTGGTGAATTGAAATGGGGGGGGGCAAGGAGGGTGGGAAATCCAGCAGCAATCTACCCCCCCCCCTTCTGCCCCCTTCCAGCCCCTGTCCTTTGGCTGGGATCCAGCAGAGGGGAGGGGAAAGTGCAGCTGCCTGGCCACACAGATAACGCCTTCCTGCACCCCCAAACAAGCACACCCTCTCCCTGCACATACTCACAACTACCCCCCCCCATCCATTTCTGTAACAGCAGAGGGGGTTTCCAGTTGATTTTGTCTGAACCAAGGCTGCGAGCTGAACAAAATATTAAATACAGTACAAGTATCTCCTTGAAATGTCTTCCTGAGCCCTTCAGGGATGCAGAGAAATTGTCTGGTGGGTCAGTCTAGCCATTGCAGCAGGTAAGGAAAGAAACCCACTTGCTTGTGTGGATCTCCATATCTGGGGAAAAGAAAACCTTGTCATAGAGCAACTTAGTATGGGTATGAAAGGCGCTGGCTCCCAGGAGAGCTGCACAGCACCAACTGCGGGAGTGCTGGGGAACGGCCAGACCAGCCTGAGGGCGCCTAGTAGCACCCAAATTCAGTCAGGCTCCCCCTCCCCATTTTCCTTCCTTGGGCTCTGCCATGGCAGCAGAACAGAGGGGAATGAAAACTCCACAGTCACCCCTTGCTTGGCTGACAGGAACCTGAGGAGAGCGCCCTGACCCTGCAGAGCTTAGCAGAGAACCTCAGGGCTCTGGCTCCTAGTCTGTCAGGCACTAAAGCAGATTTAAGTGTCAGAGGGTGGAGGGAGCTCCTAGTGGCTGCTGTTTTCCCCTAGGTAGTCACTGCCCCATCAGTAGCAAAGCAATTTCCCTCTAGCACCAATACATAAAACAGGTGGCAATGTAGAGCCTGGTTCTGAAGTCACATCAGTTTTACTGCAACATACCGTAATATCTCCCACTTTCACAGCGGTCAAAGCAGAACTGAGGGGACACTGTAGAAAACCAATGTTTGTACTTGTGATTATATTAGGAATGTGCATTTAATTAGAGGTAGAATTTCTGCTTTCCTTGCAACCGGAGCGTAGGTTTCCTTGCAACCGGAGCGTGTTAACTCCTAGAGTCAAAGGGTATGTGATAATCTCAGCCTCCATTTAGAGGAGAGGAACAACGGTCTAGCCTTCATAGCGGGGGGAAAAGCTTAAAACCCCACGATCGCTAAAAGACTCAAAAGTCAGCAGGCAAATTAAAAGAGCCCAAATCTGGGTTTTGTTTTGATCTCATGATTTTGAATTAAAATCTTCTGTGATTTTTGGATGTTTGGGTTTGTCAATACTAGGTCACTGCCCTGCTGAGGACCTTAACATTCACCGGAGAGGGCAGAGCAGATGCTGTGGGGCCATGCAGATCTGGAGCTGCAGAACCTTGAGCTAATTAACACAATTAGACAGCTGCTTCTAACAGATTTCTTCTTTCTTACATTCTTGGCACTCACTCACCCTGCTTAGTGTGGGACAAGAAAGAGTCAATACTGCCAGCACTAACGAGCTGAGCATTGCATTATTGTTTTAGGCAAGTTTAGAGATACCTACACAGGGAGAAGATTTCTGATAATTAAGGACTCTTTAATTTACCAGGCAGAGTAAGGTGCAACAGCTAGAAGCCATTCGAACTACAAAGAAGGCACAAATTTTTAACGGTGAGGATAATTAACCTTTGGAACAACAGACCTAGGGATGTAGTGGATTCTCCATCACTTGAGGTCTTTAAATCAAGATTGGCTGAAGTTGTAGGCGATCTGCTGTAGCTCTACCAGGAGTTCTGGGTTTGATGCTGGAATCACTGACTGAAATTCTCTTGCCTGTATTATGCAAGATGGTCACAGATCGAGACTGAAGGATGCCTTCTACTAAGGCTCTGTCTACACTGTGAGATGTCCAGCAAAATCAGACGGCCTAAGCAGCCCTGCTTTGCGTTTGAGCTCAGAGACAGTAAACGGTGTAATTACCACAGTTAAGTTACCACACAGCTCTTTCTAAACAAACACGTTTATTCTTAAGGTAAAAGTATTACAGAGAAAACATATTAAAACAATAAAAAAAAAACCCTACACACATGCTAATAAGCTCACCAGAGATCACCCTCTCTCTCCAACACGGGCTTTGGTCGGTTCACCATAGTCCCGCAAACTCCACCCAGGGGTTTTTCCTTTGTTCACAAGTTCATCAGCGCTTCAGCTCGGAACAAGCACCCTCATGAATGAGGGAGTCCCTCCTTTATCCAGTTGAGGTCTTTGAAGGGACTGTGAATAGGTTATCAGCCACACATGAGTCCCCCCTTCAGGACAAAGCATCAAAAGGCTGAGTTCTTGCATAACTGGAGTATACCCCTTAAAAGAAGTTACATACAATCCCACAATCGTACATAAACATTTGCATTTTGAATACAATGAACTCCAAAGATACTTGTACTTAATTCAATCAAGTTTGTCCATGATATTTTCATATCTGTCACAGTCACAATGGTCCCTTCTGGCCTTAAAGTCTATGACTCTATGAAAGAAGGGATTGATTCTGTAGGATTGGTGACAGCCCCACCTCCCTTCCACAGTGTGCTGCTCTCAGCTCAGCAAGCAAGCTATGCCAAGGGAGAGTTTCACATTTAAACTACTGGGCAACACAGGTTTCCTGCAGCGGGGGTGTCACAGATCCACAAGTCCAATGCTCTTGTACAGCTCTGGAACAGTTCCTGGGAGAATCCCTTCAGCCTGTCAGCCCCCTTAGGGTCACACTCTGTCACTAGGGTAAGTCACTTGGCTTTACTGCCTCCTTAGACTGAACCTCGGGGCCTTCACCGCTCCTGCTTCACGCTGTGAGCTCCCTGCAGCAAGTCCACCTGAGTTGGACACCTGAGGGAGACTTGCAGACCCAAAGGGAGCAATGCCCCCCCAACTTCCTTAACCTGGAGTAGCTCTCAGGCAGCAGTGTAAAAGCAGGAGGGTTTATTAGTTGTCTGGAACACAGTATAGAAAGTCCTTAGTTAACATAGAGAACAGATAGTTACACCATAGTCCATCTGGGTCAGTCCCAGAGCACAGAGCCTTCTGATCCCTCTTTAGTCACAGTCCAGGTGCTTCTGCATCCAGCAGCCCACACTCAATAACCCCACTTGGTCCCTCCTCGGTCCTTTGTCCTTGTTCCCAGGGAAACACAGTCACCTGGCCTCCTCCTTAGCCTTTTGTTCTCCAGCTGATCACACCCAACTGGCTTCCTAAGGCGGTTGGCCCATCCATGGTGGTTAGTTGCTAGGTGCCAAATGTCCAGACAATCAGGGCCGCCCAGAGGATTCAGGGGGTCTGGTGCAAAGCAATTTCGGGGGCCCCTTCCATAAAAAAAAGTTGCAATACTATAGAATACTATATTCTCATGGGGGCCCCTGCGAGGCCTGGGGCAAATTACCCCACTTGCCCCTCCCCTCTGAGCGGCCCTGCAGACAGTTGGAGTGGCCATTATCTTCTCAGAGTCTCCATGGGCATGGGGCCCCAGGCAGCTGGGTGTCAGTCACACCTGGATATCTGGGTCTCTGCAAAGAGTAAGGGCTAGTCTACACTGGCAATGCTAAAGCACTTTAACATGGCTTGCGTAGTCACGGCAAAGCGCTGGGAGAGAGCTCTCCCAGCACTCTAAAACAACCACCTCCATGAGGGGAGCGCGGCTTCCAGAGCTGGTGCACTGTTTACACTGGAGCTTTACAGCGCTGAAACTTGCTGCACTCAGAGGGGTCTTTTTTCACATCCCCTGAGTGAGAAAGTTGCAGCGCTGCAAATTGCCAGTGTAGACAAGCCCCAAGAAACTTTTCCCACCATCGAGTTAACCATGCAGCACATAGGGGAAACTGAGGCACACACAATATACATACAAAATATTATGAAAAATTCCCACTCCATCACAGGGGGCCTCCAGGTTTGCAGCTGTGGTTTTTAAATACATAATCTTGATAAAATTCCCATGCCAACAGAGACCTGCCTGACAAGGATTTTTCGACAACAGTCTCTGGACTGTGGGTAGTGAGGAGATCACCTGGGTAAGCAGAGATAGTTATTTAAAAGCTGCTGCTATTTTATATTTGTTTCAGTTACTTTGGTTTATGGTTATTCTGTTAATGGAGCGTGAAACCCGAGTCATTCCCTGATCTCTGTGCTCAAGTCCCGTCGCTTTCTGGCCCCCCAGTGTCACACTCTGTTATGAGTGATGGCTCTCAGGTTTGGCTGTTTGTGTATGTATTGCCTAAAATTCAATAAGCATTTTAAAATAAAAGCCCTGTTTTCTGATAGTACAAAGAGCTAGGGTCACATGAAACAGCCACTGATGGCAGGTCCGAGACACAGCTATCAGCAGCATGCAGTTCTGCCTCTCGGACATCCTGCATAGCTCCCAAAGATAATAGTGCAGCTATAAATTCCAGAGCCACAATGTTCCCTCTTTATAGGTTGTGTCATGTGCCCAACTACTCAAATTATGGATCAGTGTTTCTGTGCAGATCACCAGGGACTTTCTCCTGTAGTTTCCAAACACATTTTAACACTGACAGCCAACAGATGATGCAAGTCATGCAGTGTCTGTTCAGACACTGTGTTGCCCAAACTACATCGACCTAAGCCTGATGCCTCTTGCAGAGGTGGATTTATTAGCTCAGCATAGCGGGTGAGTTACAGTGGCGGGAGGAACACTGTAATGTGTATGCATACATAGTTAGTCCACATAAGCTGCCTTACGTCAACCTAACTCTGTAGTATAGATCTGACCTGAGAATTCTGTCCTAACTCTGTAGTATAGATCTGACCTGAGAATTCTGTCCTAACTCTGTAGTATAGATGCTCAGTGGTTTGAGCATTGGCCTGCTAAACCCAGAGTTGTGAGTTCAATCCTTGAGGGGGCCACTTAGGGATCTGGGGCAAAAATTNGATTTATTAGCTCAGCATAGCGGGTGAGTTACAGTGGCGGGAGGAACACTGTAATGTGTATGCATACATAGTTAGTCCACATAAGCTGCCTTACGTCAACCTGACTCTGTAGTATAGATCTGACCTGAGAATTCTGTTCCTCGGGGCACATGGCTGAGGGCCCAGTCCGGTTATTTGGCCTGCGTGTGATTTTTGAGAACTTTCCCATCACAGATTATTGAAAGTTAGTGCAGAGGTGTAATGATTCATGTCATGTGATTTGGCTCTGCACCACTGGCTCCTCAATGCCTTTGTGCAATGCTGGCCCAAAGGAATCTAGCCAGGTTGAGTTGTGTGGGACAGTAACAAGAGTGTTCGAGCAGCTGGTTTGCTATTACTCCTTATTCCCTATCACATTAACCTCATGGCCACCATGTGTTACAGTTTTGGAGGAAAGAGGGAAATGAACATGACATCGCCCACTGTCACACAGAGCCGGTCAGGCTGGCAGCCTGCAGACTGCAATGAGGGATCAAGTCAGTGATTCCCCCCATGGACTCTAAGCTTCCCAGGGTGTCAGCAGACTGCAGCACTGGTTCCTTCCCCATTTCCTGGGCATTGACTCTCAGTCTGTTACCGCTTCATGGAACTGGAGCCCTGCAGCCCTCCAAGACCAATGCTGACCCCCGAGATACCCCCATATCTTAAACACACCTTTCCCATAGTCCCACTGAAGGGGTGAGCCTGCTGGGTTACTGCTTCAGGGGGCCGTGTGGCAGGTGTAGCGTATAACAGGGTCTGACTCGTTATTGCTCTTTGCTTAATCACTCCAGAACTACATAGTGGGTACAATAGAACCTAGGAGCCTCACTCATGGACCAGGACTTCATGGAGTCAGGAGCTGTACAAATACAGAACAAAAAGATGGACCCTGCCCCAGAGAGCTTATGTTTTGGCATGGGGAGCGTTTACGTCAATTTCGTTGCAAAAGTTCCAATTTGGCCTTTAAAGGTTGGCTTGTGTCTGAAGTAGAAATGCATTCAACATACTTTTCCAGTGTTGTTTTTCTTCCTGAGCATCTGTTTCTGGCTCCATCTGAGGAGGAACAGAGCTTGTGCCCCTACAGCCGGCGCGGCCGAAACCCGAGCACGACAGACGCAGCCCGGAGGGCCGCAGGACCGGCTCCCAGTTGGATGGACAGAGAGGGGGAGCCGGTCCTGCGGCCCTCCGGGCTGCGTCCGTCGCGCTCGGGTTTCGGCCGCGCCGGCTGTAGAGGCACAAGCNTGCAGGACCGGCTCCCAGTTGGATGGACAGAGAGGGGGAGCCAGTCCTGCGGCCCTCCGGGCTGCGTCCGTCACACTCGGGTTTCGGCCGCGCCGGCTGTAGAGGCACAAGCTCTGTTCCTCCTCAGATGGAGCCAGAAACAGATGCTCAGGAAGAAAAACAATAGTGGGTACAGACCATCCAGAAAACAACAAACGGCCTGTGCAGAGTGCTCCTCACTTTAGCTCACCATTCCTTAGGAGTCCTTGGGAACCATCTGTGTTCAAGGAAGCAGGGTCCTGCATCAGCTTCCCTCATCTTAAGCTGGCCCATGAGGACCCAAAGAGATCAGTTCCTGCCCTCTTTTAACCTTCCATTCCCTCTGTCAGCTGGCCTCCTGATCAGTCCCAACAGCGACCTCATTGCAAGATGATCTCTCCCCTGACAAACCCATTCTCCTGTTTGTCTAGAGAAATTCCACAGCAGTGCTCCAGCACGTAAGCCCTTTGCCAGCCGCCTTTAGCATTCCAAACCAGCAGAGAGGCAGAAGCACACAGAGAAGACAACTAGCCTTCACCTGCAAATGGAGTTTGCAGCTTGACGCAGATACCCCCAGAGAGTTTGTAATCTCACCCAATTCATACATTGTACAGACAGACTCCCAAATCGTCACACCCTCGTACCTGATTCCCTTGTGCTGCCAGTTGCACCTAACGACCCATCTAGCTGGATATTTATACAGTGCCCACCACCAGGATGTCCAACTACCTCCATGATATCAGACCTGCTTTTCACAATTGGTTGTGTCTGGTTTTGGGTGTCCAACTCTAGACAATTTAAAATGCTGAGCACCCACCCTGTGGCAGATGCGGGGAGTGCAGCTGGGTGGACATTTTCCAACCGAACAGTTTTTCAGTGGAAAATGGTGATTCACCAGTGTTTTCTGCAGGAATGTGTTGATTTTGGCAAAATTTCCTGTGCAAACCTATGTGGTTTCCTCCCTCACCCTCCTGCCCACCTGCCTGGCTCCTCCGCACCCTGCTAGGTGGGCTGCTAGAGAACTGGGGTTCCCCAGCTCCCAGACTCCCCTGTAGCTTGCCACGTAAGCTGCTGCAGAGCTGGGGCTCCCAGAGTTCCCAAGCTCCCCGACAGCAAGCTGGGCAGGCAGTTGTGGCACCGGTACGCCCCTGCTCCTGGCTCCTTGGCATCCAGCTGGGAATATTTTCTACTGTGAGACCATTTCATTGTTTTGGAAACAAAATATTGCTGCAGTTCATTTGTACAAAAATGTTTGAAGTTCATAGAATCATAGAATATCAGGGTTGGAAGAGACCTCAGGAGGTCATCTAGTCCAACCCCCTGCTCAAAGCAGGACCTAATCCCAACTAAATCATNGCCCTACTTATACAGACCAAAATGGCATTAGCCTTCTTGGCAACAAGGGCACACTGTCGACTTATAGTCTTTTTGTTCCAATTCAGGACACATTTTTTCCAAAACCTCAACATTTTTAGCAGAAGTGAAACTCAATTTCTCAAACAGCTTTATTGGGAGCATTGGTGGAAGGGAAAAGAGAGACTTGACAAAGATCACTCAGTAGGGAGGGGCTGAGTTACCCAGAGCTCTGAAGGTGAGGACAAAAAGAATTTAAATATGAGATTATGTCAGATGGGAAGCCAATGAGGGATTCAAAACGGTGAATTATTTGATCAAATCTTCTGGCAAGTTTAGCAGCAGCATTTGGTATGGACTGAAAGGGAGCAATGTCTATGCTGCTGGGAGTCCAGAGAGCAGGAGGATTTAGTAACAAAGCAGGATATAAGGAAGGCCTGAACAAGAGATTTAGGGTATGTCTACACTACGAAATTAGGTCGATTTAATAGAAGTCGATTTTTTAGAAATCGATTTGATACAGTCGATTGTGCGTGTCCCCACTAAGCGCATTAAGTCGGCGATGTGCGTCCACAGTACCGAGGCTAGTGTCGACTTTCGCAGCGTTGCACTGTGGGTAGCTATCCCACAGTTCCCGCAGTCTCCGCCACCTACTGGAATTCTGGGTTGAGCTCCCAATGCCTGATGGGGCAAAAACATTGTTGCGGGTGGTTCTGGGTACATGTCGTCAGGCCCCCCTCCCTTCCTCCCCCCCTCCGTGAATGCAAAGGCAAAAAATAGTTTCTCGCCTTTTTTCCTGGGTTACCCATGCAGACGACATACCATGGCAAGCATGGAGCCCGCTCAGCTCACTGTCACCGTATGTCTCCTGGGTGCTGCTGGCGGACGTGGTACTGCAGTGCTACACAGCAGCATCCCCTTGCCTTGCGGACGGCAGACGGTATAATACGACTGCTAGCCGTCGTCGTCCCCCCATGGGTGCTCCTGGCCGACCTCGGTTAGGTTGGTCGGGGGCGCCTGGCCAGACATGGGTGCTCCTGGCCAGCCTCGGTTAGGTTGGTCGGGGGTGCCTGGCCAGACATGGGTGCTCCTGGCCGGCCTCGGTGAGGTCGGTCGGGGGCGCCTGGACAAAAATGGGAATGACTCCAGGTCATTCTCTTCTTTCAGTTTCGTCTAATGGAGATTCAGTCCTGCCTGGAATATCATGCCAGCTGGAGGCTTCTGCCTCAGGATGCTCTCCCAGTCGGAAGCACCGCGCGGTCGCACCTACCCAGCCTACCTCTTGCTCCCATGGCTCATGAAGCCTGGACAGTAGTAAGGAGCAGTTCAACTATAGGCTGAGCAAGTGCGTAATGGTGGTAGAATGTGCCTTTGGACGTTTAAAAGCTCGCTGGCGCAATTTACTGACTCGGTTAGACCTCAGCGAAACCAATATTCCCATCGTTATTACTGCTTGCTGTGCACTCCACAATATCTGTGAGAGTAAGGGGGGGACATTTATGGTGGGGTGGGAGGTTGAGGCAAATTGCCTGGCCGCTGATTACGCGCAGCCAGACACCAGGGCAGTTAGAAGAGCATAGCAGGGCGTGCTGTACATCAGAGAAGCTTTGAAAACCAGTTTTATGACTGGCCAGGCTACGGTGTGAAAGTTCTGTGTGTTTCTCCTTGATGTAAACCAGCCCCCTTGGTTCACTCTACTTCCCTGTAAGCCAACCGCCCTCCCCTCCTCCCTTTGATCTCCACTTGCAGAGGCAATAAAGTCATTGTTGTTTCAAATTCATGCATTCTTTATTAATTCGTCACACAAATGGGGGGATAACTGCCAAGGTAGCCCGGGAGGGGTGGGGGAGGAGGGAAGCACAGGGGTGGGGTAGTTGTAGGGGCAACCCCTAGAATGGCATGCAGCTCATCATAGAAGCAACATGTCTGGGGCTCTGACCCGGAGCGGCCGTTTGCCTCTCTGGTTCTTTGGTAGGCTTCACGCGGCACTGCTGTGCGTCCCTGTTATAACCTCTGTCCTTCATGCCCTTGGAGATTTTTTCAAATATTCTGGCATTTCGTCTTTTGGAACAGAGTTCGGATAGCACGGATTCGTCTCCCCATACAGTGATCAGATGCAGTACCTCCCGTTCGGTCCATGCTGGAGCTCTTTTGCAATTCTGGGACTCCATGGTCACCTGTGCTGATCAGCTCGCTACGCTGGCCAAACAGGAAATGAAATTCAAAAGTTAGTGCATCTGAGTTGAGAGTGTTGTCCAGAGCAGTCACAATGGAGCACTCTGGGATAGCTCCCGGAGGCCAATACCATCAAATTGCGTCCACACTACCCCAAATTCGACCCAGCAGGGTCGCTTTCAGTGCTAATCCCCTCGTCGGGGAGGCGTACAGAAATCGATTTTAAGAGCCCTTTAAGTCGACAAAAATGGCTTTGTCGTGTGGACAGGTGCATGGTTAAATCGATCTAACGCTGCTAAATTCGACCTAAACTTGTAGTGTAGACCTGGGCTTAGCTCTGGAGCCGGCAAGAAAGGGACGAATCTTGGAAATGTTGAGGAGGAAGAAGCAGCAGGAATTGGAAATGAGCTGGATGTGAGGAGCAAGGGACAGGGAGGAGTCTGATGGGAAGGATGGGGTGGGGGAGGGCTGTAGAAGGAAGGAAAAGGAGAAGGTTCAGGAGGAAAGAAAAGTTAGCCATTGTCTGTGTAAGGTGGTGACAAGGCCTGCAAGAGGAGATGTTAGAGAGGTAAAGTGAAATATGGGATTGGATGGAAAGAGAGATTTGTGAATCATCAGCACAGAGGTGAGAGCTGGAGCCCCATGGGCCAGAGGTCACCCAGAGACAGGATATGCGGTAGGAAGAGCAAAGGGCCAAGATCATATCCACGGGGAGCCTCACAGAATGGGGAGAGGAGTAGGGCCCCTGAAAGAGACAAATAAATAAACCAGTCACAACAATGTCCTTGTTGACACACACTATTGTCCCCTGGAGAGGGCACTGGACTAGGTCTCAGGACGCCTGGGGTGTGGGCCCAGCTCTGCCACTGACCCAGTGTGTGATTTCAGGCAAGTCATTTCAACTCCCTGTGCCCCAGTTTTTCATCTGTAAAATGGGGATAATGCTACTCTCCTTTGTGAAGTGTTTTGTGATGCATGAATGAAAAGCGTTTTGTAGGGCTGATCCAATCCCATTGAAGTACATGGAGAGACTCTCTACCTATCACATCACTTACATCTCAGTCTGCCACATGATGCTATGTGTGAATTTCTCAAGTTCATCACAACTTTAAATTACACAGGGATATTTTTAATTGTCTTTTGTTAGTTTGCTTCAGCAGCAAACTATTTTCTTTGAAGGGGTGCCCTTTCAGTAGGGAATATCAACTGATAGATTTCTTTTTTTTTTTGTTGGCACTTCTCATTCCTGATTTTTGAAAATAATGTTGTACTGTAGTTTAACAGGAAAGGTAGACAACATTGGCCACTTCTGGACGTTATCTATGCAATGTGAACAGGCATCTTTGGCTGCTACGTGTGTGTCATTAATGTGCACGCACGGTGGGCACCCTTTAAACCTTCTGCCTTGGAATATGTCTACACTGGCAAGTTTCTGCGCAACAAGTGATACCACTTTTATTAAAGCGCTGGAATTAAACCGCTGTTGCGTGTCCACACTGCGCTCCTTGTGACGGTGGAGCGCATCCACATTAGCAGCTCTTGCATTGTAGTCGCTATCCCGCCGTGCCAATGGCCGCAGGGTGCTTTGGGAAGGGTTTGCAATGCCTCATGGGGCAGGCACAGCATCACATGATGCAGGTTTCCCAATCCCATTGTTCCATGGGCATCCTACTGTATTACCAGCTGATTTTCAACTGAAGGGGGCGGGGGCAGAGTGTGTGACAGGGAGTGTGTGTATGTATGGAGGGGGGCAGAGACTGTGTTTTGGGAAACAGAGAGTGTGTCAGCATGCTGTCTTGTAAGTTCAGACAGCGGCAGGAAGTAACCAGTCCTGAGGCAGAGAGAGGGGGAAACCCCGACATCAGCCCCCAGCTTCCTCCCCGGCTCTCTACACAGCCTCTGTGTTCAACAGCAGGAGCATTCCACATCAATGGTTTGCTTTGTGTCCCAGAGCAGATCAGCACAGCATGCAACTGCTGTCAGAAATTGAGCTTTGAAGGGGAGGGACACGTGCCTTCAGGGCAGCCAGCCGAGTTCAAAACAATGAGCAGAGCGGTCACTTGAGGGATTATGGGACACTTCTGGAGGCCAATTGATGGCTTTCTGCGCTGTAATGTGTTTACACTGCCAATCCAGCGCTGGAGTCTCTGCCCCGCTTCCGACTCTCGTTGAGGTGGTTTTTTTGCAACGCTGCAACTGAGGAGTTTCTGCACACAAAGTGGCTTGGCAGTGTGTACCACTCGGGAGTTACATCGCAGAAAGCTGCTTTACTGCGCAGAAACTTGCCCATGTAGACAAGGCCTTAGATAAACAGACACAGTTACCTCAGTATTTGAAGCATTCCCTTTACATCCCTGTACTTTAGGGGAAACTGCAGACAGTGAGGCAATGTTAGTTATCTAGGGCCAGCCGTGAGTAGTTAAGGGTGACTGCTGTAAAGAATTATTTTCTTTTCCCTAAGGGTTGTATTTTGTGTTTACAATTCGAGTTTACTGATGAAAGGGTTTTATTTGGAGTCAGAATGAAGGTGCTGCTGTGAGGAAACATGCATTTCCTTGTACTGGATAATAGGTCCAATTACCTCCCGAATTACCCTATAGTATATGTGGGGAGGGGTGGCAGTGGAATGAGGTAATCCTCCACAGAGCAGGCTGTGGGTCTGGGTCCCAAGCTGCATAGATCCTGGGATGTCTGCAGAAGACCAGAGCCAGGGGCTCCAGGCTGTTCCACATCCTTGTCTAGGCTAGGGTTGAAAGATGTCTTGCTAGCATGTGCGAACTAACACACTCTACAATTCGGCTTAATTAATTAATTAAATTAGGCTTGAATAAAGACTGGGAGTGGATGGGTCATTACACAAACTAAAAACTATTTCCCCATGCTAATTTTCCCCCCTACTGTTGCTCACACCTTCTTGTCAACTGTTTGAAATGAGCCATCCTGATTATCACTACAAAAGTTTTTTTTCTCCTGCTGATAATAGCCCACCTTAATCGATTTGTCTTGTTAGAGTTGGTATGGCAACCCCCATCTTTTCATGTTCTCTGTATATATATATATCTTCCTACTGTATTTTCCACGCAATGCATCTGATGAAGTGGGTTTTAGCAGACGAAAGCTTATGCCCAAATAAATTTGTTAGTCTCTAAGGTGCCACAAGTACTCCTCATTCTTTTTGCTGATACAGCCTAACACGGCTACCACTCTGAAACCTGTCTACAAGTCTAGTGTAAACACGGCAGACTGGTCAAATTAAAGCATAGGCTCTGTCCAGCTGAAGCACAAATGTTTGAGGTCTTCTACATTCTACACCTTCAATGGGAGTAAGGTTTGCCCTGTGTCCACATGAGGACTTCCTCGCCTCAACTGAGGCAGGGTCATGGTTTGTGAGAGCTTCCTTACCCAACAAACCACCTTCATTCACCAGCTGAGTCCTCCCACCCCACATTGCCCCTCTTAAAATGCCCCTTCCAGCTAGGCAGTCCCAAGCTGGTGTCCTGTCTGTGGGTCGCTGGTGGGAACTGCACTTTCTGCTCCTCCCATTGCCTTCCTCCTGGCCAGGCTACTCACAAATATCCTCCCCCCAACATTTCAGATAAAGCACCAGCTCCCCTGTGCGTCTGTGTCTTGCCAGCTGGCCTGCCTGGCCCTGGCCTGACAAACCCCCTTGGTGGGTCAGCATGGGGATATCAGAAGTCTCTGGGACCTGTGCCTGCAACAGCCTGTATTCTACTGGGGCAAAGGATTTAACCTTATTGTCTTTATTTCTGAGGCTCATGATAGAGGTACTTAATAATGGATGGTGTAGAGAAGAGTATATCTCTGGGTGAGACTGCCTGGCAGCTGCTATACAGGGGTCAGACTAAATGATCACACTGGTCCCTTCTGGCCTTGGCATCTGTGACTATGATAAAAAGGGGGCTCTTGTTTACCTTTTCCATAACCCAGCAGCAACAGACTGTGCAATGGCAGTGGAAGGCAGCATATTTACAACTGATTAAAGGAAACACTTTTCTATTTCACACCATGCACCATTAACCAGTGGAACTCCCTACTCCAAGAGTACTAGGCAGAGACGGGCTCTACCTAACGAAAAGAGGGAAGAGCATCTTCGCAAGCAGGCTGGCTAACCTAGTGAGGGGGGCTTTAAACTAGGTTCACCGGGAGAAGGAGACCAAAGCCCTGAGGTAAGTGGGGAAGTGGGATACCAGGAGGAAGAACGAGCAAGAGAGCGCAAGAGGGGAGGACTCCTGCCTCATATTGAGAAAGCAGGACGATCAGTGAGTTCTCTTAAGTGCCTATACACAAATTCAAGAAGCCTGGGAAACAAGCAGGGAGAACTGGAAGTCCTGGCACAGTCAAGGAATTATGATGTGATTAGAATAACAGAGACCTGGTGGGATAAATCACATGACCGGAGTACTGTCATGGATGGATATAAACTGTTCAGGAAGGACAGGCAGGGCAGAAAAGGTGGAGGGGTTGCATTGTATGTAAGAGATGAGTACGACTGCTCAGAGCTCCGGTATGAAACTGCAGAAAAACCTGAGAGTCTCTGGATTAAGTTTAGAAGTGTGAGCAACAAGGGTGATGTCGTGGTGGGAGTCTGCTATAGACCATCAGACCAGGGGGATGAGGTGAACGAGGTTTTCTTCTGGCAACTAACAGAAGTTACTAGATCACAGGCCCTAGTTCTCATGGGAGACTTGAATCACCCCGATACCTGCTGGGAGAGCAATACAGCAGTGCACAGACAATCCAGAAAGTTTTTGGAAAGTGTAGGGGACAATTTCCTGGTGCAAGTGCTGGAGGAACCAAGTAGGGGCAGAGCTCTTCTTGACCCGCTGCTCACAAACAGGGAAGAATTAGTAGGGGAAGCAAAAGTGGATGGGAACCTGGGAGACAGTGACCATGAGATGGTTGAGTTCAGGATCCTGACACAAGGAAGAAAGGAGAGCAGCAAAATACAGACCCTGGACTTCAGAAAAGCAGACTCTGACTCCCTCAGGGAACTGATGGGCAGGATCCCCTGGGAGAATAACATGAAGGGGAAAGGAGTCCAGGAGAGCTGGCTGTATTTTAAAGAATCCTTATTGAGGTTGCAGGAACAAACCATCCCGATGTGTAGTAAAAATAGTAAATATGGCAGGCGACCAGCTTGGCTTAACAGTGAAATCTTTGCTGATCTTAAACACAAAAAAGAAGCTTACAAGAAGTGGAAGATTGGACAAATGACCAGGGAGGAGTATAAAAATATTGCTCAGGCATGCAGGAGTGAAATCAGGAAGGCCAAATCACACTTGGAGTTGCAGCTAGCAAGAGATGTTAAGAGTAACAAGAAGGGTTTCTTCAGGTATGTTAGCAACAAGAAGAAAGTCAAGGAAAGTGTGGGCCCCTTACTGAATGAGGGAGGCAACCTAGTGACCGAGGATGTGGAAAAAGCTAATGTACTCAATGNAGTGCAGAGTCCTGCACTTAGGACAGAAGAATCCCATGCACTGCTACAGACTAGGGACCAAATGGCTAGGCAGCAGTTCTACAGAAAAGGACCTAGGGGTTCCAGTGGACGAGAAGCTGGATATGAGTCAACTGTGTGCCCTTGTTGCCAAGAAGGCTAATGCCATTTTGGGCTGTATAAGTAGGAGCATTGCAAGCAGATCGAAGGACGTGATCATTTCCCTCTATTCGGCATTGGTGAGGCCTCATCTGGAGTACTGTGTCCAGTTTTGGGCCCCACACTACAAGAAGGATGTGGAAAAATTGGAAAGAGGGGGGATTTGATAGCTGCTTTCAACTACCTGAAAGGGGGTTCCCAAGAGGATGTATCTAGACTGTTCTCAGATGACAGAACAAGGAGTAATGGTCTCAGGTTGCAGTGGGAGAGCCCATCAACATAGATGAATTTGGTTTCAGCCTTAGGGTGATGACAATGAAATGTCGTCCCTCATCACACTGGCCAGTCTCCCCATTCAGGAAAATCCAGCTGGAGGTACTTCGGTGGTTCCTGAAATCTAACACCATCAGCAAGCTGGCATCTGCAGTGACTGTCGCTCTGCAAACCACTCAGCCAAGTACCTTGGTGATGTGCTTGTTGGAATTCTGCCACCAATGTCTGGGAGAGTTGGGGTGATCTCCCAGCCTTCTCTGTTTGCTGCTACTTCATCCCTGCCAGAAACGACTTGTCCTCGGAACTCAAACTTCTCAAGCATCAACACATTCTGAAAATGTTGCAGGAGCATTTCCAGAAATTGCATTTAATCCAGGTTTATTTGCTGAAGGGTGTTTCCTCCTTCGTTAGCTATGAAAATGTTTTTTTTAAATGGGTAGACAACTGAATAGGCTCTTGTAAGCACACACACAGCTGGGTTTAGCAGAGGCCAAAGGAAACCTTTGGTTAAAATAATGGCAGCAAATCACTGAAATAAATGTCACCAACTCAAGGAAATTTCCTCTTCAAGCCATTAAGTGTATGAGTCACATTGGTTCCAGTACATACCCCTTAGATCCGACTCCTATTAACCTCTATCCTTTCTAGGACAGGCAGCGCTTCCTTATTGCCTAACCAGTGCTTACTCCATAACGAGACTTTGCCCCTTGTCCTGTGGGTTAGTTAGATTCCTTAATAAGCTTTTATGACAATCCTTATCAAAAGCTTTTTGGAAACCCAAGTAAATTATGGATGAGGTCACATTCAACTACTACTTAATTATTGTTTTCAAAGAGTAGCAGGTTACAGATTTCCCCTGCTGTTTTGAGCCTGACAGTTTTTACTTATCTGAATGTTCTTCTTATCTGTCAGCAACACCCTACGAGAGTATCTGTGATTGTCACACACACTTGAATGTGCTGAGGCATGAGACAGCTGAGTGCTTTAGCACACCCAGGGTGTGCACGTATAGTCACTGACACTCACCCCCAGCATGTTCTATTCTACTTGTGTTTTGTTTTGTTCTTTTTTGGGGGGAGGGGGTTACATGGGAACTTTAGGAATATAAGATTTGCCAGACCTGATCAGGTCGTAGGTCCCATGTCCTGGCCTACAGAGGCCAGTACCAGATGCTTCAGAGGTAGGTGTAAAACCTTCATAATGGACAATTATGCAATAACATGCCTACCTGGGATGTTTCTTTCTTACCCCTAAGCAGTCAGTGATTGGCGTTTTCACCGCAGTGTTCAGACATTCTGTCCTTTTGACTGTTGATGTTCCCACTGGCCATCTAAAAGTCCAATTCTTTTCTGAATCCTGATAAGCTTTCATCCTCAACTGCATAGAATCATAGAACATCAGGGTTGCAAGGGACCTCAGGAGGTCATCTAGTCCAACCCCCTGCTCAGAGAAGAACCAATTCCCAACTAAATCATCCCAGCCAGGCCTTTGTCAAGCCTGACCTTAAAAACCTCTAAGGAAGGTCTTTGTTGTTCTCTCCGGGCAGGAAAAACCATCTCCTAAAACCCTACCTGAAATAAGCATCCAAGATTACAAAAATTGAAAGTAATAGCAAGGAAATGCATTAGCTTATCTTTTGTTTTAGCTTGTGAATTTTCCCTATGCTAAGAGGGAGATTTATTCCTGTTTTTTGTAACTTTGAAGTTTTGCCTAGAGGGGAATCCTCTGTGTTTTAAATCTTATTACCCTGTAAAATTACCTTCCATCCTGATTTTACAGAGGTGCTTCTTTTACTTTTTTTTCTTCATAATAAAGTTCTGCTTTTAAGAACCTGATTGGTTTTTAGTGTCCTAAAAACCCAAGGGTCTGGTCTGTGCTCACCTTGTTTACCTATTTGGTTGGTATATTATTCTCAAGCCTCCCCAGGAAAGGGGGTGAAGGGGCTTGGGGGGATATTTTGGGGAAACAGGAACTCCAAGTGGTCCTTGTCCTGAATCTTTGTCTAACACACTTGGTGGTGGCAGCGATACCGTCCAAGGACAAGGAACAATTTGTGCCTTGGGGAAGTTTTTACCTAAGCTGGTAGAAATAAGCTTAGGGGGTCTTTCATAGAATATCAGGGTTGGAAGGGACCTCAGGAGGTCATCTAGTCCAACCCCCTGCTCAAAGCAGGACCAATCCGCAGACACATTTTTGACCCAGATCCCTAAATGGCCCCCTCAAGGATTGAACGTCCCCACATCTGTACCCCAGAGTTCAGAGTGGGGAGGGAACCTGACAACCCAGGTGCAAATCCCAAACCTAGGCTCTTTAGTCTGTCCTCACACAAGCTGCTAAGTTATCTGGGGTGGATTTATATTGGCTTTTCAGGGGGGCAGATGGAGGAGGGAGGGCCCAGGTGCTCTGTATGTTTAATAAACTAGGAATTTTTAACTCCCAAGGCTCACTGGGTATGGATTTTTTCAAAACACCAGCCTGCACAGCATCACGACATTCCCCCTACACTTTCCAAAAAGTTCCTGGATTGTCTGTGCACTGCTGTATTGCTCTCCCAGCAGATATCGGGGTGATTGAAGTCTCCCATGAAAACCAAGGCCTATGATCTAGTAACTTCTGTTAGTTGCCGGAAGAAAGCCTTGTCCACCTCATCCCCCTGGTCTGGTGGTCTATAGCAGACTCCCACCACGACATCACCCTTGTTGCTCACACTTCTAAACTTAGTCCAGAAACTCTCAGGTTTTTCTGCAGTTTCACACTGGAGCTCTGAGCAGTCATACTGCTCCCTTACATACAATGCAACTCCTCCACCTTTTCTGCCCTGCCTGTCCTTCCTGAACAGTTTATATCCATCCATGACAGTACTCCAGTCATGTGAGTTATCCCACCAAGTCTCTGTTATTCCAGTCACATCATAGTTCCTTGACTGTGCCAGGACTTCCAATTCTTCCTGCTTGTTTCCAGTTCTCCCTGCTTCTTGCATTTGTGTATAGGCACTTAAGAGAACTCGCTGATCGTCCTGCTTTTTCAGTCTGAGACAGGAGTCCTCCCCTCTTGCACTCTCCTGCTCATGCTTCCTCCCGGTATCCCATTGCCCCACTTACCTCAGGGCTTTAGTCTCCTTCCCCCTGTGAACCTAGTTTAAAGCCCTCCTCACTAGGTTAGCCAGCCTGCTTGCGAAGATGTTCTTCCCTCTCTTCGTTAGGTGGAGCCTGTCTCTGCCTAGCACTCCTCCTTCTTGGAACACCATCCCATGGTCGAAGAAACCAAAGCCTTTTCTCTGACAGCACCTTCGTAGCCATTCATTGATTTCCACGATTCAATGGTCTCTACCTGGGCCTTTTCCTTCCACAGGGAGGATGGCCAAGAACACCACTTGCGCCTCAAACTCCTTTATCCTTCTTCCCAGAGCCACGTAGTCTGCAGTGATCCACTCAAGGTCATTCTTGGCAGTATCATTGGTGCCCATGTGGAGAAGCAGGAAGGGGTAGCGATCCGAGGGCTTGATGAGTCTTGGCAGTCTCTCCGTCACATCGTGAATCCTAGCTCCTGGCAAGCAGCAGACCTCTCGGTTTTCCCGGTCAGGGCGGCAGATAGATGACTCAGTCCCCCTGAGGAGGGAGTCCCCGACCACCACCACCCGCCTCCTTCTCTTGGGAGCGGTGGTCATGGAACCCTCATCCCTAGAACAGTGCATCTCATGCCTTCCAATCGGTGGAGTCTCCTTCTGCTCCCTTCCCTCAGATGTATCATCTAGTCCACTCTGCATTAGTACCTGTGGAGAGAACATGAAAACTGTTGCTCACCTGTATCTGCATTGCTGGTACATGGACGCTCCTCTTTCTTCTTCTGGAGGTCACATGCTGCCAAATTTCTTCACCGTCCTTCTGTCCCCACTGCGCAGCCTGCTCTGATTCTTCAGAATGTTGTGCCCGTAGAAGCATATCCTAACGTCTGTCCAGGAAATCTTCATTTTCTCTTATGCAACACAAGGTTGATACTTGTTTCTCCAGACCTCGAACCTTCTCTTCCAATATGGAGACCAGCTTACACTTTGTACAGACAAAGTCGCTTCTGTCCTGTGGAAGAAAGACAAACATGGCACATCCTGTGCAGGTAACAACAGCTGAACGCTCACCATCCATATTTCCTTCCTTCTAAGAGCTTCCTCAGCTGTTGCAGTAACTACTCAGAGAAGCCTGCAAAATGAAAGCCTCAGGGCGCTCTCCCCAGGCAAACTCCCTGTGTTACCCCAAGGTGGGTGGCATTAAAACTATTCCGGAGGCAATTGCTGGCTTTGAGAGAATGGGGTTTCCTAACTGTGCCGGGGCCATTGATGGGACCCATGTGCCCATAGTTTGCTCAAGGAGCACATGAGTATATAAACCACAGAGGGTACTACAGGTCCCTGTGGACCACAAAGGGTGATTTAATGGGGGCTGCACAGGGGAAGTTCATGATGCCAGGGATTTTCACTGATCAGCAGTCTACATTCATGGCCCAGCTGGGACACTATTCCCACCACATGACAGTGTCATAAATGGAGTTACTGTCCCCACCGGCATTCTGGGGGACCCTGTGTACCCCTTTTGCCTTGACTTATGTAACTGTACCCTGACGTCAGCGGCCCTGGGAGAAGACGGTTTAATTACACTCTCAGCAGGTGCAGAGTGGCTGCTGAATGTGCTTTTGGCAGATTGAAATCCCAGTGGAGGTGTCTACAGCCCCGTTTGAATACCAGTGTCTTCAACGCTGTCCGCATCACTGTGGCTTGCTGTGCTCTTCACAATCTGTGTGAAGCCAGAGATGGGCCTTTTCCCCCTGAATGGACCTGTGACAGCGAGAGGCCGCTGGATCGGTACCTCAGCCAGAAAGTGCACCTGCCACACCTGGAGCTGGATGCACCCAGGCACAGAAGTTAGGGATGCTTTGTGCTTCCACGTTATGGACTTGCATGGTCCAATGGAATAGGGGGAATAGCACCACTATGAATGTGCTTGTGGGGAGAAAAGGGTTAATTAATTGTGGAGGGTCAGCGCTTGGGTGTTAGGGGGCTTGATTGCCATGCAATGTACTTATGAATGACATGATGAGTAATGATTTGGGTGGAGGAGGGCGGTCAATGAATCACGGCATAGGATCTTGTAAGGAAGTTATTGAAGTGTGAATTGCTGTACCTAACTGTGTAGAGGAGAAATGTTTGCTTAGTCATGTATAATTGCTCCTGATCCTATTTTAAGTTTTATTATTGCAAATCATGATTATATGATGGGATGCAGTAATAGCAATAAAAATCCTTGATGTTATAAAATGTTTTATTTGTAAACATATTATAAAACAGTAGATCTTCAACCATTGTCAGACAGGTTAGCAAAACAAAACAACACCCAAAACCAAGTAACAGAACATTTCCAAAACAAAAAAAATTTAAGTGCAGAACACAGTGCAGACACAACTCACTCCCCTCCCCGCTGCATGTCTCCTGGCCCCACATTCTTCTTTCCCTTCTTGCCACGTTTTCCACACACTTGGTGCCAGGGGACGGGGATGGATGTATCCACAGGAGAGGGGTTCAGAAGGAAGGCTGCACAGGTTTTAGGTGCCCTGCCCAGCCACTCATGGGGCCTGATTGCATGGGCCACCCAGACATGGAGTTGTCTGAGCTACTTCTGGACAGAGGGTACGTTGCAGAGGGATCAGACCATGGTGTGGGAGAGGCAGCGGGAGCTGGTACTCTTCCAGCCATGATGGAGGTGAGTTGCTCAAAGAGTTCTCTTTGTTGTGCTCTGTTGTCCTTCTTAGCCACTATTCCCGTTCCAGGAACTGCATTGCTGCCTGCTCCCATGCTGAAACACCTGTCCTCCAGCTGTGTGGTGAGCCTCAGCCTTTCCGCCTGCCTCTCAGCATGCCGTTTCTCCAGTCTTAAGTCTCTCTGCTCCTGGTACTGGATCTGCTTGTTGGCCCTTTCAAGAACTCTGATCATAACTTCATCACGGATATGCTTCCTCTTGGAACTGTCCGTGAAAGTACGTTGAGCCCAGAGTCAAGTTGTGGACATACAGCAGCTAGTAGAGGTCAAGGGGTCTGAAACTGGACAAGACACAGGGGGTTATTGTCTCAAAGAGCTCAGTGAAGGAGCACAGAATTAATTATTGTGGAATTTCAAGGACATAAAATGTTACATTTCAAAACTGAACCCCAGTAGACTGTGAAAGGGATGCTTCAGTACACAGAATGGCCCTGGACACAGCCTGGTTAATCGCACTTATAGAAGTGCAGAGACAATGAATCATAGAATCATAGAATATCAGGGTTGGAAGGAACCTCACGAGGTCATCTAGTCCAACCCCCTGCTCAAAGCAGGACCAATCCCCAACTAAATCATCCCAGCCAGGGCTTTGTCAAGCCTGACCTTAAAAACCTCTAAGGAAGGAGATTCCAGCACCTCCCTAGATAACCCATTCCAGTGCTTCACCACCCTCCTAGTGAAAAAGTTTTCCCTAATATCCAGCCTAAACCATCCCCACTGCAACTTGAGACCATTACTCCTTGTTCTGTCATCCGCTACCACTGAGAACAGTCTAGATCCATCCTCTTTGGAACCGCCTTTCAGGTAGTTGAAAGCAGCTGTCAAATCCCCCCTCATTCTTCTCTTCTGCAGACTAAATAATCCCAGTTCCCTCAGCCTCTCCTCATAAGTCATGTGCTCCAGCACCCTAATCATTTTTGTTGCCCTCCACTGGACTCTTTCCAATTTTTCCACATCCTTCTTGTAGTGTAGGGCCCAAAACTGGACACAGTACTCCAGATGAGGCCTCACCAATGCTGAATAAGGGGGAATGATCACGTCCATATCATATTGCCTCTATATAAATCCATGGTATGCCTGCATCTTGAATACTGCATGCAGATGTGGTCGTCCCAGCTAAAAAAAGATATATTGGAATTGGAAAAGGTTCAGAAAACGGCAACAAAAATGATTAGGGGCATGGAACAGCTTCCGTATGAGGAGAGATTAATAAGACTGGGACTTTTCATCTTGGAAAAGAGATGACTAAGGGGGGATATGATAGAGGTCTATAAAATCATGACTGGTGTGGAGAAAGTAAATAAGGAAGTGTTATTTACTCCTTCTCATAACACAAGAACCAGGGGTCACCAAATGAAATTAATAGGCAACAGGTTTTAAACAAACAAAAGGAAGTATTTCTTCACACAACACACAGTCAACCTGTGGAACTCTTTGCCAGAGGATGTTGTGAAGGCCAAGACTATAACAGGGTTCAAAAAAGAACTAGATATGTTCATGGAGGATAGGTTCCATCGATGGCTATTAGCCAGGATGGGCAGGGATGGTGTCCCTAGCCTCTGTTTGCCAGAAGCTGGGAATGGGTGACAGATCACTTGATGATGACCTGTTCTGTTCATTCCCTCTGGGGCACCTGGCATTGGCCACTGTCGGAAGACAGGAGACTGGGCTAGATATGACCCAGTATGGCCGTTCATATGTTCTTATGGAGTAGCTGTTTGGCTTTGCAGCAGGACAAGCTTCCTCCCTTAGCAAGCTTCCTCCCTTAACAAAGTGCTTTTCATTATTCATCGTTCTCATTTGCTAAGCATCCTTAGCAACCCTTGTTAGAATTCATTGTTTGTTTGGTGATGTTCCCGGCCCTGTACAAAACACAAATGCACAGGAGCTCTGTGCAACACTGCTCAAATGTGTTGTTTGCCTGCAGGCTGCGGAGCTCTATTATTCAACATTTGTTTAGCTTTGTAGTTTATTTACTAGTTCAAAAATGCCAAAGACAAAGGACCTAGCAACTCCAGAGCACCGAAAAGCATGACCTTACTTCTTGAAGATGGTGACAGCTAGGCAACTAGGAGTCAGAATCTCTATCAATAGACTCTCCTCTAAGAGAAGTCTCTCTCCGATCCACATGCTCCGCTGCAGCAATCGGCTTTCCCCCATCTCTTAGTTTAAAAACTGCTCTGCAACCTTTTTAATGTTAAGTGCCAGCAGTCTGGATCCACTTTGGTTTAGGTGGATCCCATCCCTCCTTTATAGGCTCCTCCTATCCCAAAAGTTTCCCCAGTTCCTAATAAATCTAAACCCCTCCTCTCTGCACCATTGTCTCATCCACGCATTGAGACTCTGAAGGTCTGCCTTCCTACCTCGCCCTGCATGTGGAACTGGAAGCATTTCTGAGAATGCCACCATAGAGGTCCTGGATATCAGTCTCTTCCCTAGCAGCTTAAATTTGGCCACCAGGACGTCTCTCCTACCCTTCCCTATGTCACTGGTACCTATATGTACCACAACCATCAGCTCCTCCCCAGCACTACACATAAGTCTATCTACATGCCTTGAGAGATCCGCAACCTTCGCACCAGGCAGGCAAGTCACCATACGGTTCTCCCAGTCATCACAAACCCAGCTATCTATGCTTCTAATGATCGAATCTCCCATTACTAACACCTGCCTTTTCCTAATGACTGGAGTTCCCTCCCCCGGAGAGGTAACCTCAGTGCAAGAGGATACCCCAACACCATCCGGAAGGAGGGTCCCAACTATGGGAAGGTTTCCCTCTGCTCTCGTTGACTGCTCTACTTCCCTGGGCCTTTCATCCTCCTCAACAGCGCAGGGGCTGTCTGACCAGAGGTGGGACAAATCTAGTGTCCCAGAAAGCCTCATCAGCATACCTCTCTGTCTCCCTTAGCTCCTCCAGTTCCGCCACCCTGGCCTCCAAAGCCCGTACGCGGTCTCTGAGGGCCAGGAGCTCCTTGCACCAAATGCACACATATGCCACCCACCCACAGGGGGCACTCGGCGCAATAAATTGGATAGCCCCCACTCTGCTGCTGGGCTTCTGCCTGCATTCTCTCCTACAGCTACCTAGGTTAATGAAAGGGTTTTCTTTAAATCAAGCAGTTTTGAATATAGTTTAGTTTGCAGGTTTTAAAGAACAGCAAGTGAACCTTGCCCCCTTCCAAACTCCCTTGCGAAACTCCGTTAGCAGCCCTGGTTGCTTGCTCACTGCTTTATAAAGCCCTGGCCTTCTTGATAGCCCCGCCCACTGACTAAGGCTCAGCCAATTAACAGAGGCTTCTAACTTTCAAACCTTACTTTGAAGCTCACAGCTTCCAACTGCCAGCCACAGCACACGGTCCTTCAAACAAACAAACAAACAAACAAACAAACAAACAAACAAACAAACACAAGCTCAGCACACAGCAAGTAACCCCCAAACACACACTACAGACAGCCACTTACCCCAAGGGTCCCGTATTTGCTCCTACTTCACCTGGAGAACTCCCTTGCGAAACTCCCTGTTAGCAGCCCTGTTCGCAAAGCTACATTCCTGGAGATTTAAAGCAAAAAAGCAGTAATTAGTATTCAGCAATAACAAGTGTTTATAGTTTTACCCTTGTGTTTCTGTGAACTGGGATTGGCATACATCTGTTAGGGGAGGGTGTCATTACTCATGTCAATCATGTTAGGCCTCTCCCTGAACTCTGTTCTGGCATCTGTACTAGGGAGTTAACTTTGAGGCCTTTCTCAGCGCTTCGTGTGTCTATAACTCACGATAAGGACACCCAATTACAACTCACCATCTGGAGTCATGCTGACTCCGCTCATCGACTTGAAACACACAAGGTTGTCTGCCTACCCCAGCTTTCTCTTAGCCATGTATTGTTCTTTGTTAGCTAGCCCTTATGCCCCAGACCAAGCTGTCACATGAGTCGCAGCTGTGTGCTGATTGAGCTGCAAGGAGCCCGTGGGTTGAGAACCACTGGTAGTTGTTAGCCAAACAGGGCTCGTTTCCCCCTGGAGCTTACCTAATTACACCAAGGAG